>MU223256.1:482173-498242 GCA_018584345.1 Thuja plicata | reverse complement strand
GGTGTCTCAACCTTGAATAATTCCTATTCTTATTATTTGTTTTTTAAAATGTATTACTTGCAAATAATGTTGATGTGTCGGCATCTTGAATTGTGTGTAAGGAGATCATGGCTAAAACGGTTATGACAGATTCCTATGACACGTAAGAGCTATGCCAGGTAGATTCAATGATAGGTGAAGACATGTGGAAACTGATAAAATTGAGTACTGTACACTCTTCCCCAATCATGGGGTTCGGGGCATCGCCCCAAAATTTTTTTTGGGTTTCCTATTTTCTCAGAGAATGGTAAAACCCTAATACGGTTATCTTTGGGAGTAGCCCTAAAAAGTAAAGCGCATGATATAAGCATTTTTTTTAGGGTTGCAAAGATTCATGATGCAAGTGTATTGTTGGAACATTTTATGCTGCCGTGATTTGTCTTCAAGGGTTTTGAAATCTTCTGAAAGAACTTGCATTGCAAGTGTATTGTAAGCTGTAATAGTTTTGATCAATACATTGTGCAGGTTTTGGAGTGCTGGGGTTTTTTACCAAAAGGTTTTCCCCAGGGTAAATCATTGTGTCACTCTCTACTTTTCTATATGCATGGTATGTGGTTGCAATATCTTTGTTAAAGTAGTTAACGAATTTGTAATTGTAAGGATTTAAAAGAATTTGCACAATACTTTCCTATAGAGATTAGCGTAGTAAGCTGTTTCTGCACCTGAGTTTCCTTACATGTTTTGGCGCAGAAGTTGCACTTATCATCAGGACTTGTGCCTTGGGACTAGTTATTTTTAGTGACCTAAAAATATATGGTTAAAATCACATGACTTTATTCATCCGGGATAATTAGTTTGAGCTAATTTAGTGGAGCGGACTGTGTGAAAAGATGTGTCTATTCAGTTTGAGTAAAGTAGTTGTAACTGATGTTGTGCCAACTTAATGAATGTTTGTGTGCTTAGTTAAGTGATCAAGATACATGGTAAAAGGTTTCCTAAAGCTGAAATGTTCATGTCCTTTGAGGAAGTACTTATCGAAGGTCATTTGTGATGGGAAAAGTTGCGGAAGCCAAAGATAAGAAAAGCAGAGCAAAGTGTAAAAACAACAAAGATATATCTATCATATCATATCTTGATGATATAGCTATTGAAGTAGAAGCTTTCAGATTGAAAATTATATTTTTGTAGTGCTTTACAAGAGGTTAAAGCATTAGTGCACAAAAGGAACTGATCAGACAAGCAGTGTCACAACAGCAATTCACCTTGCAGATACAGTGTGTATCGAAGATCTAGAAGGTTGTAGCCTTCACCACTTGAGCAGTGTTCTCTTGGATAGTGAGTCCACCACCCCTAACAGGGTTATTGTAAAAGACTCTTAATAGGGTCCAACCCTTACAAGGTCACTATACTTCATGTATTGTAAAGACAACTCCTAACAAGGTTAAGGATCTTCTAACAAGGATCATAAGACACTAGTGTAGAATATTTGTGGGTACTAATTCCCACTAGGGTTTTCACCTACATTGGGTTTCCCCATAATAATATATGGTGTTATGTGTTGTGTATATTTATCTTACTTGCATTGATATTCAAGTTCAGTACATAAGCATTTAAGTAAATATTCAGATAAAAAGAAAAATGTATTAATTGATAGATCACTGATTCACCCCCCCTCTCAGTGATCCTAATCCTAAAAATTGGTATCAGAGCTCTGGTCCTTAGCAAATAATTTTAACCACTTGAGGAGATAATGGAGAAGGAAGAAATGAAACACCTGAAAAAGAATCTTGGAGTAGCCCTTAAAGAACTTGACACATATGAAAGAGAAAATGTAGATCTAAAACTAAAAGTTGAAGGCATGCAAATACTTATCAAGAAACTGAAAAAGGATTAAGGAATTGTTCTTCAAATGATTTAGGGGAAGTAGTAAAAAATTTTAATGAAGAAAATTCATCTTTGACGAATTAGATTGAATAATTGGATGAAAATCTATATAACAATCAAGAAGCCTATGATGAACAAGTCAAAGAAAACAAGAAGTTAAATGAAGAATTGAGACAAGCAAACATGGAAATCTTGGAGCTAAGAAACAACAAAGAAAAGATAGAATCTAAATTGATTGCAGCAAAGAATCATATTGACAAATTACACACAAGAAAGGATCTAATAGAGTCAGAGTTGTATGCCCAAAAGGTTAAAGGAGATACCAGCGGTATAGGATACAATAAAGCACAAAATCATATTGATGACATACAAGCAAGAATGAAAGAACCAAAGGACATAAAAAATACTAAGGAGATTGGAAATTAGACTGAAGACAATATTGAACCACCTAAGGATGAATGCAAGCTAGTTAACAGAACTTGTTATGCCTATAACAAGCGTGGACATATTGCAAGGAATTGTAAAGAGGTAAGACCCTTCAATGGTTACTGTTATTCATGCAATAAATTTGGTCATAGAGCTATGAATTGAAAAACAAGTCAGAAGAACAAGACTCAGAATAATCAAAGAAATCAAGATCAGCAAAACCAAAGAAGTTATCCTCAGCAAAATGTTAGAAGCACTCAGAACATTACATGTCAGATATGTAATCACAATGGTCATTCAGCTAGACAGTGCAGATTGGTAACTCACACCAATACACCAAAGAATATCAGACCTCCTATCATTTGTCACTCATGTGGAAAAGCTGGACACATCTCTAAATTTTTTAGATCTAGAGCACAGAGACAAGAGATCCCTAAAAAGTCAAAAGATTCATTATGGAATGAGGTAGGAGAAATCAAATTTGTGAAAGCTATAGAAGATGCAAGAAAAATTTGGGTCAAATTAAAGAAGGATAGTGATGAGAACAAGGTAGTAGCTGCATCCTCAGTGGACACACCCTCTACTTCTATATAGTAGACCTTCTTGGTCTTAGGGGGAGCTATTCTAGCTCTAAACCCCTGCGCGGATGGTATACTCACCATTTGAGTATATGCCTTGGATTACAATTATTTGGTGACATTGTGATGAAGTATGCAAGAGAACATGGTCCAAATTTTTATCAGGAACAAGAAAGAAAGTTACAGTTGCTTTCTATGTCTACGCGGGAAGTATTAATGGCGGAAATCTACTTTGAAATCACCAAGTCCTCACTTGTGGTCAGAATAAATGATTGGAGATCATAGAATCCCTAGCAGTTGTATTGTTAATGGACTACGGTTGTTATCAACAATGAAGAAAGGAGATTGATAATCATTATTTTATAAGCAAAGTCATTCAAGTTTGAAACAAAGCCCAAGCACAGACACGTCATTTTAGAAATTTGAAAAATTACTTAGCAATCGAGTAAGCGGTTGGATAATCAAAGGAGAACTTGCAGTCAAGTAGAAAAGTGTCATAATTACATTCTTCAGTAGAGATTGATATCAAGAAAATCTTTGAAACATCTCAGAAGTGATGCTTCAGCGTTTGAATTTCATGAAGCGGAATGGGTCAAAATCTTGTTGAGCAATGTTCTATGTGAGAGTATCAATATAGCCATCGAAGATTTTGTTTTGGAGCCAACTTGATGTTATCCTTGGAAGCACATACTTATTATTGATCATATAAATATGAATACAAAAAAAGAGTGTTCACATAAGAGCAGAATTGATTGAAGATACAATTTGAAATATCATGTGAAGAAGCAGATAAAACTATTATGACAGGTCCATAGGATTTTGCGCCCATGGCCAAGGACATGGAGGATACATTCATGATTGATAATGTTGAAGTATCAAGGGTAGATATGTATATTAATCTAGACAATTTTGAAGAAACATTTGTGAGTACTCAAGAAGCTAAGAGTCTTTATATCAGCAAGAAGATATATTGATTTAAGATATCACAGAAAAGGAAGCATAAAAAGAGAAGACTGAAGCGATGGACAATTCATCATTATTGTTGTAAAGCTTGACACCCATAAAAAACTTAGACTCATGGGGATTAAATAATTAAGTGGGAGTATATAATCTGAAGATGTCATGAAAATAAGATCAGACATTGTAGAAGAGAAGTATATGAAGAAGAGGCTCAGTGAATTGGTTAGTAACTTTACACTTGATCTTAGTTCACTCAAAGTTGGTCAAGCATCCTTGAAAGAGTTTGCAAAAAAAGGCAGAAATATTATTGTTGACTGTATGAATTAGGCAAGTTAAGTTCCCATCATTACAAAGAAGATCCAGGAGGTAGAGGCTATGATAGAGAAGATAATGAAATCTATGGAAGATCCCTCCACCGATATCAATATGTGTATATCAGGGGCAGATTGATAAGATTGAGAAGGCAGAGAAGATAATATAAAATGGTGAGTAAAGTAATGTATAGAATATGGATTCTATTATATGATCAAGGTCCTAGCATAGACTTGGAGAAGATGGAGAAGCTACAATATGCATTATGCGCCCATCTACAGATTGTTAATTCATTGATTGCATTTTGGGAGAAAGAGATCCAGAAGTTGCAAATTGCATATCCAGATATGTATGCTGAGTAAGTACATAGAAGTGTTTTTGAGAACCTTTGTCATTAATGTCAAAGGGGGAGTAGAGTATGAAGAATATGGAGTCTAGTATATGATAAAAGGGAGATATAAAATAGAGAGTTTTAATATAAAAGTACAGATAGTAACTTCACCATATTCCTTTGTTGCCATTAATGACAAAGGGGGAGATTGTTGGAAAGTTGAATATACTAAAGTATATGACTCTATTTAGTGTTTTAATTATGGAAAAAAATTCATATGAAGTTTTGGAGTCAGCACACATTATCAAAAGATCAGAAATTGGCTAAGTACAGAAAATAGGACAGAGCAAGGAACAAACTATTATAGTTTTGATTAGAGTGTGT
Organism: Thuja plicata; assembly: GCA_018584345.1. NCBI lineage: Eukaryota > Viridiplantae > Streptophyta > Pinopsida > Cupressales > Cupressaceae > Thuja > Thuja plicata. Next base: position 493,388 of record MU223256.1, on the reverse strand, counting down.
TCATTTGTTATCCAAATGATATGTGCCTTTGAAGATAATCTTATGAGTATGTTTAAATTCTAAGTATAAGATAGCATGATCAGATCTGCAATTATGAAGAAGATACAACAAGTTGAAGAGATACAGCCAGTGAATGCCAGAACAGGACAAAGATCATGGAAAGAGCTGACAGAGATTGTTTTGGCATAGAAGTTGCAATTATCATCAAGACTTGCACCTTGGGACTAGTTATTTTTAGTTACCTAAAAATATATGGTTAAAAGTGCATGACTTGATTCATCCTAGATAATTAGTTAGAGCTAATTTGGTGGAGCGGACTGTGTGAAAAGATGTCTCTATTCAGTTTGAGTAAAGTAGTTGTAACTGATGTTGTGCCAACTTAATGAAGGGTTGTGTGCTTAGTTAAGTGATCAAGATACATGGTAAAAGGTTTCCTAGAGCTTAAATTTTAATTTCCTTTGAGGAAGTACTTATAGAAGGTCATTTGTGAAGGGAAAAGTTGTCGAAGCCAGAGATAAGAAAAGCAGAGCAAAGTGTAAAAGCAGCAAAGATATATCTATCATATGTTGATGATATACATATTGAAGTAGAAGATTTCATAGTGAAGATAATATTTTTTTAGTGCTTTACAAGAGGTTAAAGCATCAGCACATAAAAGGAACTAATCAGACAAGCAGTTTCATAGCAACAGTTCACCTTGCAGATATAGTGTGTATCGAAGATCCAGAAGGTTGTAGCCTTCACCACTTGAGCAGTGTGCTCTTGGATAGTTAGTCCTTAGATAGTGAGTCCACCACCCCTAACAGGGTTATTGTAAAAGAATCCTAACAAGGTCTGACCCTTAACAAGGTCACTGTACTTCATGTATTGTAAAGACAACTCCTAACAGGGTTAAGGATCTTCTGACAAGGATCATAAGACACTAGTGCAGAATATTTGTGGGTACTAATTCCCATTGGGGTTTTCACCTACATTGGGTTTCCATGTAATCATATATAGTGTTATTTGCTGTGTATATTTATCTTACTTGCATTGATATTCAAGTTCAATACATAAGCGTTTAAGTAAAGATTCAGATAATAAGAAAAAAGTATTAATTGATATATCACTAATTCACCCCCCCCCCTCTCAGTGATCCTAATCCCAACAAATATGACAAGAAGAAGATAAAATCATGGAAGAAGATGGTTGTAATGGTGAAGGAGACATACATACCAGAAGAATATGAGGTTTAGTTAGATAAAAAGAGACAAAACCTAAGACAAAGAGAGATGGACATTAGTACCTATACTAAGAATTTCTAGAGGTTGAGTATCAGATCAAGAATCACAGAGCCTGAGCATGTCAAGGTAGAAAGGTACCTAAATGGCTTGAGAATGAATATTCAAGAAGAGTTTCAATTATTGAGTCCTAATATAGTGTCAAGATGTTACCAATTAGCTTTGAAAGTTGAAGAAAAGTTTAATTGGAGACACGATAAAAAAAATAGAGTCAGAGGTAGACAACCATTCAAAGGAAGAAGCCAGTTAAGAGGAAGAGGACCAAACCTCAATTTTCAAAGTGAAACCAGTCAAGAAACAAGTAGGAATGATAATTTCAGAGGGAGGAGACCAAATTTCAAAGGAAGATCACAAGGAAGAGGTAATGGACCCATTAAATGTTTTTGTTTAAATGAAGAAGGACATATGGCTTACAAGTTCCCGAAGAAGGTAGGGTCTATCTCTCAAGGAGAAAGGAGAAAACATATAGTTAAAGAAAATGAAACTCAAAATAAATCTTATTCCTATGGGTATACATACCAAGGAGAAGACCTTATGTTGTAGAGAACACTCCTAATAGAACCAATCACCAAGGAACCACCTCAAAGGAAATCACTTTTTAGGACAAACTACAAAGGTGGAGCAAAGGTATGTAAAGTCCTAATAGATTATGGTTCAACAAAGAATTCTATTTCTCTTAAAATGGTTGAAAATTTGAAATTGAGAAGAGTCCCTCACCAATTCCCTTAAAAAGTATCTTGGCTTAATAAAGGACAATAAACTCTTGTAGATGAGAAGTCATGGGTTGAATTTTAGATTCGAGCTTATAAGGATAGATTACTAGTTGATGTGGTAAAGATGGATACGTGCCACCTTGTTTTTGGAAGTCTATGGAAATATGACTTAAAATCCCAACATAATGGAGTTAAACACACCTACACCATAACTAAAGATGGTTAATTAATTTAAATGTTACCACTGGCAGAGAAAAATCAAGAAGAGTCTAAAGAGAAAGGGGTTAAGGTAATGATGATGGGTTAGAATGAGTTTTTGAAAGTAGTGGAAGGTGAGAATGACCCTTTCTTTGCACTCATACCAATACTCAGAGACAAGATGGAGTATTGTACATTATAAATGAATAAGAATAATGCATCTACAAACAAGGATAATATTGTTTTGAAGGTAGAAAGCGCAGAGAAGAAGAAACCAAAGCTGGATGAAGAAGTGGCCATAATTCTTGATAAATATCAGGGTATAGTTGCAGATGATATGTCAAGGAGTCTACCACCAATGAGGGAAATAATTCACTATATAGATTTGATACCAGGCTCTATAGTACCTAAAAAATAAACCTACAAGATAACACCCTAGCATAATGAGGAGATGACAAAACAAATATAGGAGTTGCTTGAATTTGGTCTAATTGTAAAGTGCCTAAGCCCATGTGTAGTGCCTATTGTTTTAGCAGCAAAGAAGGAAGGAACTTGGAGGCTTTGCACTAAATCTAGAGACCTCAACAAGATTATAATAAGGTATATATTTTCAATTCCAAGAATAGAAGATCTACTAGATTGTTTGGGGGGTGCAAGATATTTTTGTAAAATTGATTTGAAGAGTGGGTACCATCAAATAAGGATTAGGCCAGGGGATGAATGGAAGAAAACTTTTAAGACCAATGAGGGCTTGTATAAATGGAAAGTGATTCATTTTGGGTTATCCAACACCCCAAGTACATTTATGAGGCTCATGAATGAGGTCCTTAAGGTTTTCATGGGAAAGTTTTTCATAGTCTACCTAGATGACATTCTGATTTTTAGCAGCACATGAAAAGAACATTTGAAACATATAGAGACGGTGTTGAATAAATTACACAAGGAGAATTTGAAGATAAATATGGAAAAGTGCATTTTCATGGAAGAATAAATCACATGTCTTATATTTTTTATCTACAAGGGTACTCTCAAGATGGACCAAGATAAGGTAAATACAATTCTTTCATGGACCACTCCTAGGACAATTTCTGTAGTTGGGAGCTTTCATGGATTAGCTAATTTTTATGGAAATTTTATTAGAATTTTTAGTATGATTTGTGAACCTATCCTAGACACTATCAAGGAGGTAAAAATCCTAAGTTTATTTAGACCAAGGAATCTAATGAACCCTTTGAACTCCCTAAGCAAAAGGTAGCCCAATATCCAGTCCTAAAGTTCCCTAATTTTAACAAAGTTTTCCAAATTGAGTGTGATGCTAGTCTAGCTTCCCTAGGAGGTGTCTTAAGTCAATAAAGTAGACCCATTTCATTCTTTAGTGAAAAGATAAATGAATCCAAGAGGAGTTATTCATCATATGATCTAGAGATGTATGCATTGGTCCAATGACTCAAGAAGTGGAGACACTATTTGTTACTCAAAGAGTTCATTGTCTATACAGAAAACCAGACCTTAAGATTCATTAATAGCCAAGACAAGTTGAGCCATAAAAATATTAATTTGTTGGGAACCTTACAAGCCTATACCTTTTCTATCAAGCACAAAAGAGGAGTTTAAAACAAATTTGTTGATGCACTAAGTAGAAGAGTTCTTACTATCTTATTTATTCAAATGAAGAGTATTGGGATTGATGCTTTGAAGGACATGTATACAACAGATGAAGACTTTGGGGAGGTGTATTGGGTATGTCTCGGTTTGAATGACAGATACCATCATGAATTTTTTTATTATTTCACTAGTGCATTTTGAAAAATATGTGACTACGTGACTAAAAATTTTAATCACACCACTAAAACTTTTGGTCGCGTGACTAAAATTGACCATATTATACTACTTTACAAGTATAGATGACCAACTAAGTGACTGATTTAGTCATCATGTAAAATCACAAGGTCAACCAAATAAAAGTGACTTAATAAACTACTAAATAAATGACTAAATAAACTACCAAATAAAAGACTAAATAAACTACCAAATAAATGACTAAATACAAGTGACTAAATAAACTACTAGATAAACTACTAAATAAACTACCAAATAAACTACAATAATTGTAGCACTGATCTTTCATACAGGTTTGTTGGAAATGAGATGAGTAACTGAGAGGGGAGGGGTGAATTAGTTACTACAAAAAAAATCCTTGTCCCTTAGATGTCTTAAACAAATCAGTCATTGTTGCTCAGTCAACATAGATATTGCATTGTCACTCAGTTAACATAGCAAATCTTAAGATATTAAATGCGATTATCTTTAGTAATTAATTCCAATAACATAAACCATAAATAAAATGAATTGTACACAGATAACACCAATATTTAACGTGGAAACCCAATATGGGAAAATCACCAATTGCAACTAGTTACTGATTTTCACTCTTCTGAAGTGATCCCTATTAAAGGTTACAATAACACACTATTATGTGTGACCCTCTTAGAGGATTTAATCACCCTATAAGGAGTGGCCTTTTTAGAGGTCTTCAAACACTTCAATACATAAATGTCACCTTGTGAGAGGATTTACAAAAGACTGTTAAGTCTACTCTGTTAAGAGATTCGAATCAATGCTACAATTGTTAGAAAGAAACAATGGATTGACCTGATTGTACATGCAACTATCTTTTCTAATTCAAATCTTGATTTGTTTGTAAATTGGATCCTCACTGATCAAATGTTCTATTGCATCTCTGTCTAGATGATCTGTCTTCAATTAGAATCCCATCAGATTTCATCTATGCTCTTCATATCATGTTCATCCACTAATTCAATTACTTCACACACACTTCTCAAACCAAACTTGACCTGATATATATATATATATATATATATATATGTGTGTGTGTGTGTGTGTATATATATGTATATATATGTGTATATATATACATATATACATATACATATATATACATATACATATATATACATATACATATACATATACATATATATATATACATATATATATATATATATATAGACCTTGTCAAGTCATCCTCTATATCCTTCCAACTAAATAATAAAACTCAAATCTTTCGGCCTCATATGCCCAATTAAACAAAAATGTAATCATTTGTTCGTCGACTGACACTAACTGTTTAACTTGATCAACACTAAAATTCTTCAACGACCGACCAACATTGTAATGCCTGAGTGAACTCGGTAAGAACTAAATTTCTTCAATGCCCAACTGAACTTGGAGAACACTAAGATTCACTTGGCATACACTAACTGTGCTCGGTTTGACTGTTGACATTTTTGTAACATCACTGCATAAGTTCATATACATGTGTAACATCAATGACAATACATAACTGAATAATTGTCATCAACAATCTCCCTCTTTGGCATTATTGGAAACACAACATGTCATAATACAAAGAATTTTAGAGCAACATTAAGATGAATCAAATTTTATTAATGTCTTTAGCTTCATTCAGATTCACATCCATAAGGCTCCTTGTGTCAACAATAACTAAGATAAAATTCTCCCTCTTACATCTATCTTTGTCTCTGATAAATTTCTCCCTCTATCATAAATCTCTCCATCAGTAATATTTACTATCATAAAGTAATCTATCCCTCTTTCATTGATCATTATGATATACTATAATCTCTCCCTCTTTGACAACCATTTCCAAAGACACCAACTGACATATCAATTAAGTTGTAATGTACTTGAATGTACTGATTCATATGCAATGAGCTCTGATAATCTGCATCAACATGTTTGATCTATTATGTAACTCAGTTGATGCATCACTAAGCAACTCTTTAGTGAGCCTCGGTTAGGGGAATCACCCCTAGCTTCCCTCTGAGATACAGGAATGCATCCTTAGGTAAAGGCTTGGTGAATATGTCTTCAAATTGTTCTTTAGTATTCACATATTCCAACCTTACTTCTTTGTTCTAAACCAATTCTCTCAAGAAATGATACTTTAATTCAATATGTTTGGTCTTGGTGTGCATCATAGGGTTCTTTGAAATGTTAATAGCACTAGTGTTGTCACAATAAATAATAACTGGTTCTTTGATTTCTTCCTTCATACCTGACAACAACTGTTTGAACCATATAATATTTGAAATATTGACTACTGCAGAAACATACTCTGCCTCTGTTGTATAATGAGAAATGCAGTTCTGTTTCTTGCTAGTCTAGGAAACTAAACTCTTTCCAAGAAAGAATGCTCCACCACTTGTGCTCTTGCTATCTTCAACACTTCCTGCCCAATCAGCATTAGTAAAAGTCCTCAAGTCAAATTTTTCTCCTTTCTTATACCATAATACATAATCTTTAGTACCTTTAAGGTATCTCATAATCCTTTTGATAGTCATCAAATGATTTTCCTTAGGATTAGTTGAAAACCTTGTAACAATACCAACTGCTAATGCAATATTAGGTCTTGTGTGAACAACATGTTGTAGTTTTCCAATCATGGAACTTTAGGTAGTCTGTTTTACCTCCTTTGAATTATCATCCTTAGAAAACGTATGTCCAGTAGACATAGGTGTCCCAGCTGGTTTGGAATCTTCCATTCCAAATTTCTTTAGTATCTCTTTGATGTATTTTGACTGAGTAATGTAGATACCATCCTTCATCTGTTGGACTTGTAAACCAACAAAGAATTTGATTTCACCAAACATAGACATCTCAAATTCCTTACTCATAGCTAAAGAGAATGCTTTGCATAAATCATCATATCTAGTGAATAATATATCATCAACAAATATCTCTGCTAATAGTATCTTATCTTTAGGGCTTTCTTTCATGTACAGGCTACTACTATCATTAGTTCTCTAAAATCCAATACTTACTAGATAATCATGCAGTCTTTAATACCAGGATCTTGGGGCTTGTTTCATTCGATACAAGGCTTTGTGCAGTTTGTAGACCATATTCCTTTTATTAGGATCTAGAAATCCTTCAGGTTGCTCAATATAGACTTCTTCTAGGATTCCATTAAAAAATGTAGACTTTACATCCATTTGATATACCTTGTATCCTTTGTGTGTAGCATATTCCAGAAGAGTTCTTACTCCATCAAGTCTTGCAAAAGGAGAAAAAGTTTCTCCATAATCAATACCCTCTTCTTGAGCATAGCCTTTACATACTAATATGGCTTTATTTCTATAAACTTCACCTTTTTCATTCATCTTGTTTCTAAAAACCCACTTAGTACCAATTCAATTCTTGTGTTTTGGTCTAGGTACAAGAGTTCAGGTCTTGTTCTTTTCTATCTGCTCAATTTCTTCATTCATTGATTCTATCCAACTTTCATCATTCAATGCATCACTGATAGATCTAGGTTCAATCTCACTAAGAAAACATGTACCTTTAATTTTGTTCCTTGTCACTATACCTTATGTCTGATCTCCAATTATTTTCTCAGGTGGATGATGCCTTTTGACATATTTGGAAAGTACAGGATCCTTCCTTCTTGATTATGGGCTTGCACCACTATGTTCACCATGTTCAAATATTCTCTCTTGTTCTTATGTCTGATGCTCGAGTTCCACTATCTGATACTCAGGTGTCATTGTCCGTGACTTAGGTTCCTCTATCTAAGACTTGGTTCCATCTGTCTATGACTCAATTTCCTCTGCTAGAAGCTCAAGTTGCATAGTTTGTAACACAGTTTGTACTGATGAATTCAATGGCTTACAAGATTTCTATCCAATTAACATTGCTTGTGTCTTAGGTATAGTATCAGGTTCATAGTACACAAGATTTATGTAGTCCTCAGGCTCTTTACTGCTTTGTTCTTCACATCTTTCTGCAAACTCATCAATCCTTACATGCACACTTTCTATGACTTTGAGAGTAGCAAGATTTAAACATTTATATGCTTTGCTTTTACAGGAGTAGCCTAGGAATATTCCTTCATCTCCTTTTACATCAAATTTTCCATTTATTGCTTCTTTTAAGATGTAACATCTACTTCCATATACTTTGACATAACAAACATTAGGTTTATCGCTATACCATAATTCAAAAGGTGTCTTCTCAGTACCTTTCTTCAGTTAAACTGTGTTCAAGGTGTGAATTGTAGTGCTGATGGCTTCCTTCCAGTATTTGGTAGCAACATTCTTTTAAATCATTAAGGTTCTTGCACAATCCATGATGGATCTATTTCTTCTTTCTGCTATTCCATTTTTCTATGGTGTACCAAGGGCAGATAATTGTCTCTTGATTCCTCTTTCATTGAAAAATTCATTGAATTCATTAGAAATGAATTCTCCTCCTCTATTAGATCTTAGGCACTTCAGTTTCTTTCCTGTTTCCTTTTCAACTCTGGCAAGGTACCATTTGAATTTCTAAAAAGCTTCTGATTTTTCTCTGAGAATGTCATCATTCTAAAATGATCATCAAAAAATAGAATGAAATAATTCTCTCTAGTGTAACTTGTTGTCCCAATTGGTCCACACAGATCAGCATGTACCAATTTCAAGACTTCTTTAGTATTATAGTTCTTTCTCTTGAAACTAGATTTTCTCATTTTCCCAATACGACATTTTTTGCATGTTGCTAATTCAAGTTTCTTTAAAATAGGAATACCTCTTACTCTTTTGTTCTTTCTTATTTTAATGAGGTTATCAAAGTTCACATGACACATCCTTTTATGCCATAACCAACATTCTTTTACTTGTGCAATAAAACATGAACTTTCATTGAGATCAAGATAAAATAGATTACCTTTTGTTTTCTTTCTAGTTCTGATTAGGTTTCCTTTACCATCCAGGAGCTTGGCCTTACCATTCATGAATTCTACCTTGAGACCAATGTTATTCAGTTGTGCCACACTTAGTAGATTTATCTTTAGTTCTTCATCCCATAAGCATTATAAAATTTAATTCCTTTAGTTAGAGCAATACAACCTTTACCCTTCACATAGCAAGGTTCATTATTCCCAAAACTGACACTCCCACCATCATAGTGCTCAAGAGTTTCAAATTTTGTTTTATCACCATTCATTTGGTGAGAACAACCACTATCAATTATCCAAGTGTCATTTTTCTAATGTGAGATAATAGTGCATTCTTTTCATCATCTTCATTATCTGACTCATCCTTAATAGAAATGTAAACCATTTTATCTTCATCTTCATCACTATCAGAATATTTAGCAATATAACAAGATTTCAATCATCATTATATTAGAATTGTTGAACTTTCTCTCATATTTGTCATCTTTATATTATATTTGTTGAACTTTCTCTCATATTTTTCATCTTTGTTAGGACACTTAGCAGCAATGTGACCAACCTCATTACATGAAAACAAAATCAATGGTATTCTTCCTTTGTACTATCCTTTTCCTTTTGCAGCTCTCCTTGCAAGTAGTGCTTTAATGATTTCCATATCTTCATCTTCAGATTCATCATCAGTGTCACTGTCAGTCTATTTACTTTTAGAGTATATATCTTTCTTTCCAAGGTTTAGTTTAGCTTTGAATGCAGACTCAAGATTGCTAGTGCTAGGAGAATTACTGTCAAAATTGTCCAACTCAAATGATGATAGCCTTCCAATCAATGCATCTAGAGATATATTATTACGACACCTCATATCTTGAATAACTAAAACTCTAATTGCATAGATAGGAATCAAATTTCTCAATACCTTACTAACCATTGTAGCATCTTCAATTGTTCCACCTGCTGCTCTGATGACACTTACACTTTTCTTGATTCTATCACTGTATCTTGTAATGTTTTCTCCTTCTTTCATTTTCATCATATCAAAATGACCTCTGAGACTTTTTGCTTTGGGTCTCTTTACATTTTCATGTCCTCCATGAATATCATGCAGTTTGTTCTACATATCAAAGGCAGTAGGGTAGTCCTTGACTTCATCAAATTCTGATTAGCTGAGTGAAGAAGCTATATCAATCATCATTATATTATAATTCTTCCTGTCCACAATCTGTTCCATAGTCAAAGGTACTGGTGGTTCCACATATTTTTTATCCAGGAATTGTAGACCACTATCTCCAATAGTAGATAAATGTAGCTTCATCAACTCCTTCCATGTCTAAAAATTTTTTTTGTTAAGCTTGGGGATCTCCCTTCTGTAAGACATCTATGATCTTTAGCTTAGGTCTTTAAACCTTCCCTGCAAGCACTTGATTCTCTGATACCAATTGTTGGAAATGAGATGAGTAACTGAGAGGGGGGGGGGTGAATTAGTTACTACAAAACAAATCCAAGTCCCTTAGATGTCTTAAACAAATCAGTCACAGTTGCTTGGTCAACATAGATATTTCACTGTCACTCGGTTAACATAGAAAATCTTAAGATATTAATTGTGATTATCTTTAGTAATTAATTTCAGTAACATAAACCATAAAGAAAATGAAATGTACATAGATAACACCAAGATTTAACATGGAAACCCAATATGGGAAAAACCACCAATTGCAACTAGTTACTTATTTTCACTCTTCTGAATTGAGCTCTGTTAGGATCCAACCCTGTTAAAGGTTACAATAACACAATGTTAGGTGTGACTCTGTTAGAGGATTTAATCACCCTATAAGGAGTGGCCTTGTTAAAGGTCTTCAAACACTTCAATACAGAAATGTCACCTTGTGAGAAGATTTACAAAAGACTATTAAGTCTACTCTGTTAAGAGATTTGAATCACTACTACAATTGTTAGAAAGAAACAATGGATTGAACTAATTGTACATGCAACTGTCTTTGCTAATTCAGATCTTGATCTGTTTGTAAAATGGATCCTCAGTGATCAAATGTTCTATTGCAGCTATGTCTGGATGATTTTTCTTCAATCAGAATCCCATTAGATTTCGCCTCTTCTCTTCATATCATATTCATCCACTAATTCAATTACTTCACACACACTTCTCAAACCAAACTTGACCTATATATATATATATGTATATATATATACACATACATATATACATATATATACATACATATATATATATACATATACATATATACATACATATATAC
>MU223256.1:430484-445698 GCA_018584345.1 Thuja plicata | reverse complement strand
GTAGCTACGGTGACTCGGTAGATACATTGTCACTCGGTAACCTCTGGTGACTCGGTGACTACCGTCTGCTCGGTAACTGCTATTTTTCTCATATGCTCGGTGACTGCCTTACTGCTTGGTTTGAACTGTTTGATCGGTGAGCTTTACTGAATGCTCGGTATAGGCTGTGGGCTGAGTGATGAGCTCGGTAAGCATTCAAAACCGAATAAGTGTTTTCACTAAGTGCATTCACTGATGCCAAATGTATCATTATTCCAACAATTAATTCTTTTATTAATTATTCATGCAACCTAGGTTTCTCCTCCCTTCTTAGGTTTAACCTAAGTTTCTCCACCCTTCTTATGGTTTTTTATCTCATTTATAAGGATTGATCACTTTGTAATTATTGAATCACTCTCGGGAATTACCTCAATTCCTTCTCTTAATGATATTTCATATTTCTTGGACATTATAAGTTGTGTCTCCATTTCTTTTCTTTGTGATAGGTTATTTTGTTGCAGGTGATCTTGGCTTTTGAATTTGATGAATTATAACATAAATTAGCTTATTGGCAACCTATTTTTCATCATCCTACAGTTCACATATGGTGCATTTCAATTTTAAGCTTGTCACCTATGTTAACATGGATTAAATTTCTCTGTATCATCATCCTACATAAGCCAAACATGATGGAACACATTGTTCGAGTTCTTAAATGGGATAAAACCCCATAGTCGATGCATTATGCTAACTGCAAGTACATTTTCATCTTTCTATGAGATGCTTGTTTTTTGGTCTAGACCCACAAGCTTACAAAACATCTCTTGCACTCTTTCACTTACCAAGGAAACATGGATCTCTTCTATCATCAAAAATGATATAAATCAAGGCTAATGCTATTAAGTCTCTATTATCAAGAACTGATCACATTATTTTAAGGATAACCAATTCTTCGATCAAGTGATTTACACCAAACTCCTAGTAGGTTTTCCATACTTTGCATTTTGTAGAATATCATAGAAATCATAAAAAAGAGGCATAAAGAACTCAACCTATCTTTGAAACCCTTCAACTGATCCTAAGTCATCATATACCCTTGAAATTGGAAAATGAATTCAAACTTCTTTTGTGCTGTTACTGTATAGTCTGATCATATTAGTTATAAGACATAAAGGTAATGTAATTTCAGCATGCCATTGCAAATCTCAAGTCAAATATACACACCAAAATAGAAAACATCATTACAATGTTTAACTCAAAAAACCCTAAGCTTAAGAAATATACACTAGTTATTAGAAGTAACTTTGTACATTATTGATATGTTCAGAGAAAGGAAAAACCATTCATCATGAACACCAATCAAAGGATTGTGCACGTTCTGGGAGCATAGAGAATATTCTATTCGAATTTCCTTATCATATCAAGATCACTAAGCATTTTGTCAATCTTTTCATTATCCAACCCACGACCCTTATGCTAAATCATTAAATAAAAATGATTATCACTATAAATTAAAATATCCATCATTCAGGGTGCTAAAACTATGATTTAGACATAACAAAAAAATTCTTGATCAAATTCTTGATTTTTTAAAACACATTAACTAAAAATGGAGCTACGTTTGAGCTTACTTTAAGTGATGGAACCATAGAATTATACTTTGACAGTTGTCCTCATACCTATTGTCACTTTTCACTATATATTTAGTCCCTTATACCAATTTCTCATGAACCTTCTTAAGACTACCTCTTTGGCATTGGCATTTTCCTTCTTGCTATACATATTTTGTTCAATCTCTCATCACCATGATGATGGGACTCTCAATTGTGTACATAGTCTTTGTTGTGGTTGAAGATTTATTTAGGACTGTTATTGCCCCTGTTACTTGCCTTTATTTTTCCATGAGACACACCCTCTCCTTTAGCTTTCCTTAAGGACAATTATATAGTTTCTCTTCTTTGAATGAGTATTCTTCTTAATTTTCTTATTAATCCACTATCATTTCTAGTTGATGTGATTTGTCTTTATTTTACTATCTTGGGATGTCTTCAACTCATCCACATCTTATAAAGTTTTGTTCTTTCTCTTTTTTTTCATTACCAAGTGTCAATGTCCCTTTTGTCTCTGTGACATCTTTTGCACTGTCATAAGCTTCTTTTCCCTTGTACACTTTGACATTTGGAGGGTAGTAAGGTTTCTTATTTTGGAATTGATTTTAACTCCATATGACTAGCATGTTATTTTCCTCCTTACAATAATTTTCTCTCTCAGTGCTACTTCTGGGAGATCTTTTTACTTATATTTGTCTACACTGTTCTTTTTCTCTATTATGACATTCCTTTAGGACTGCTATGGATTTGACTATGATATTATAATCATGATTTCTTCATTAACATCCCAACAGGCCTACAAGACTATCTTCTTACCACTTCCATAATTTATTTGTTAAGCATTGTCATCTTCATGTATTTGTGATCATCTTACCTATAATGACCATCATGCATTCTTAGAAATACCCTTGGTCTGCTTATTGACATTTCCATTTAGACTTCTAAAGATCAACATAACTATCCTATACTTCCGACTAGCCTCTTTACATAACACACTTTCTTACATTATCTTCCAGATGACTGATACTTAACTCTTCATATAGAACTTTGAGTTCTCATTGTCTCTTCATTTGGAGGTTGGTTGCACAATATTTAAGTCTTCCCCCTTCTACGTCTTGCCATAGCTTGATATACTAATCTTAATGGAAACTTATAGTATAACAGTAGTCACCCTTTCCTTGTAGCTATTCTTATTCATTCTAGATTTCTTCTCGTGACCTTGAGAATTGTTGACTGTGAAGGCTACACAGTGGAAGTTGTAGAAAAACCTCTGACATTATATGTGTAGTTTCTCTGAGTATTTTTATGTATCAACAACTAAGCATACTCTATTTGAACGGAATTCAAGTTTCTGGGACCTCCTAGCACCTCGATCCTTTCCTTTAGAAATTAACAAGACTCTTATATGATTTTTACTTTCATTTTGTATGCATCCCCTCCACATGAGTGTCACAATATCCTCATGTCATTAGGTTGTCTCTTTGAAACTTGAATTTTACTAAAGAATTATCCTATGTTAAGAAAGTGTTTGTTGTGCTCACTAACTATCATACCCTTTGTGAAAACTTTCATTTATTTCAATGATTGTTCCTCTTTAGTGATTCAAGTTCTATATCCCTGCAAAGATTATCCATCTGTACTCTCATGACTATGAAGATATTATTTTTTAATGCCATTCTTTGATTATGGTATTTACAATACTAAGATCTTCATTGTTTCCAAAATCTTCTATCAAGCTCTTTCTTGATGAATGTCAACACAATGTCCCTTTTTTGTCCTACCTTCATTGCATGACTGGTAGAAATGAGTTTTGCACTATCTCTAGTACTTTGATTTGGACCTTTCATTCTATTTATCTCAAGATCACATGATCCTATTCCTTTATTTCAATACAAGTGCATAGAACACTATGTCTTTCATAACCTTTAAATTGACCCTATGCAAGAATATTTCTCTTTGAATTCTCTTAACTAGGTTGGTGAGAAAGAGATAATGTCTCTTTCCATTTTGGATTGTATTGATGGGTATAAACCTGTAGTGTTCTTTGCATTACTCTTCACGACTGCCTAAGGTTGTTGAGATACCTTTGTCATACTATTTTGATGATGTATATCACAACTTTAGCTCTATTTCTTATGTCTTCTTGATTGTTCCCTTAGACTGTCAAAGCATTTGTCCCCACTTACTAATTACCATGTTCACTTGATTATAATATACCTCTTTTATAGTGTATCTTTTCTCCTTATTTAACCACTGTTATTCATTATTTAAGTTTAGCTTGTATTTTCTCTTTATCATGACAATTGTATCTATCAACAAGATATCTTTATTGTTTTTTCTATGCTACTATCTTTTGTCCTTGTAGAGTTAGGCCCGCTTTTGGATGTGTCATGTATCTTTCTATCTGAAGATTTTCATTGATCTGTTATGATGCTCATGTGTCCACCATGGATATTCTCCTATAGTTTACCATTCACCTCTCATATCTTCATTAGGTTTTCCATTCTCCTCAACAAGCCTGAAAACTTGTTCTATCTTTTCATTTAGTTCTACTCTATATGGAACACTCATTTCTATCTCTTCATCACTATATACAAATTCACTATCATCTTTATTTGGCTCTTAAATCCTCATGAGACACCTTTCCTTTTCTAAGGTCCTCTCAAACCCTTTCCAAACCCCAACATGAATCCCACTTCCCTAATCAACTCCTAACTCATTGGACACTTCCAACACTCTTACAAACTCTTGACAACATCCTTCAAACACTTGGCAACAAATACCGATCCACCCAATATTCCATACTCTCTCATAACTGTGACTATCCCCCCTATTTGACTCTTCATCCTACACTTTTCTTCACTTTTAGTGAACCATATCCCTTCCTAGGGTACTTCCCTACTTCCCAAAACCCTGAGACACTTGTTCCAACAAAAATCCAACCCCTAGACCAACCAAGCTTACTCTTGTTACTTTACAAATTGGGCAATGCCCTATTTACCATCCCTATGAAAGCCATTCCCAACCTCTAAGACAATCGCATTTAGACACCTTAAATGAGTGCCTTATCTTCCCCAATCCTCTTGAACACATCATAGGATGTTACTACATGTTCCCAAGCCCCTAACTCATGTTCCAACATGATTGGTTGGACCCAACATAACCAAATACTTCTGTCACTAGCATGTCCTAGTTTGGACAATTATTCTCAGCTTTCCCTGGATTAAATCCTCATACAATTGAGTGCATGGTCCTCTACAAACATGTTAGGTATTAAGTACATACTAAATTTTTTTATCCCTCTCAAATTGGGTTTTATTAAATGTATTATACAAAGGTTTACATTTTATTGTAGTCACAGGATACCCTAATGAGGGTTTTAATCAATTTCACAAAAAAGGAATAACTTTATTCAAACCAAATGAAATACAGTGTTACAAATGCTAAATGGAAGATTAATTAATGCATTACCACTTAAGAGAATAAACAAACCATTTCATTAAGTATACACCATGAAAATGGACTAATAATAGTGAGTTATGATAGAGAAACTATGAGAAATTGCAGAGAAGCTTTGATTTTTATTGCCCTAACATCATACTAATTGGCTCTGAATGGCCTTATTACATTGTATTTTCTCTATGAAGACCTTATTGACATGTTAAACCATTAAACACAAATCCTCCATGCTTGACCTTCATGTAGGTCCTTGGGACAATGAGGTGCTCCTGCACCACTTTAGTACCATAATTGACTGTTTGGATTACTTGGTCCTCAAATTGATGTGGTTTAGAGAGGTTGAAAAAGAAAAGATAGAAAGAGAGCAACTTTTTAACTCTTTTTTCTCTTAGATATTACTTCAACATTTTGATTCCTCTTTGACAAGGATGATCCCATATATTTTTTTTAAGACACTCATCAAGTGTTCATATTCAAAATAGATTTTAAATTGAAATGAACCAAAAATTTTGTTATAATCTTGCTCCTATATTCATGTAGGAGCATAAGTCAAACATTGGCTAGGGTATGTCAAGAAAAATTCCAAATGTACTAATTGGTGGCATATTAATTTTCAAAATCCTTCAACATTTCAAGTATGCTGAATAGAAGCAGATTGAATAAAGCTAGAAAATTTATTTTTCCTTTTTTACTAGTCCATTTTGTGTATATCCTATAATCTTTGCAGTCCATGTGACCACATTTATTTGAGGAATTCTCTTAAACATACCCGTGCATTGCCTATGTTTTACATTTTGCATGAAAGTCCGCCAGAGAATTTCCAACTATAATATCTAGTTAAAATATCCTTTACATTACCTTGTTCCAAAGAATTAACTAAGGAATTTGGTCAAACATGTCACATTCCTTGTCTATGCTTACACATTTTTCATACATAACTACCAGGGCTATTGCAACTACAAGATTTGACAAAAACCCTCTATCCTTTATAGTTTTATGGATCTCTATACCCTGCTCTTGCAAAGTTCTTATGTCAGCCTCTGATTGTTTTTTCTACGTCCATGAGATGACATCTCTTTTAGACATTATGTCAAATGAAGATGCCCTAGGGTAAATAATGAATGAAGATACCCTAGAGGACTGTACTCCTATCTCAAACTGAAAATGAAAAAATTCAAGGAAATTTTTGTTCATTGAATATGTAATAGTCATTTTCTCACACATAGAATTGTTGAAGGAGTTGATGTGATGTGTTTGATCTTTCTTTTCAAGTCTTGGACATATGAAATTATAAACATTGTTATTACTATATGCCACTTCCTTGTCACAAGAAACACAAGGCAGAAACTATGAAATTTCATTTTGTTTTCAGTATTTTGTCACTACTCACCATAAAGGGAATTGGTTGGGAATTTTTTACAGTGTCATTCATACTTCTCACTATATATGGAGTTTATAAGATATTGAATTCATTCAAATCATTTATTGACCCTTCCTTGTCAAAGAAATAAGTATGTTTGTGGCTGTCCTGATCAAAAGTGTCAGAGTTTAGTGTACCAATGGGTCTGTGAGTGCTTGGGGAATGTTAATGTTGTTACAAAAAGTATAATGAGACCTTGCAGAATGTTGTAAACAATTCTTGTGAAGGGATTAAGAAGGAAGATGTACTGCTTCTCTAGAATGCCTAAATAGGCCATTTTACTAACTGTCCATTATCACTTTTGGGGGTTTGTCTCAAAATATCAGATGGCAATACTTTGAATGTTTTAAAGGGTCTAGGAAGGTGTTTTTTAGGTGAAATAGCAGTCCAAAGTTTAAGTGTTCATAAGGGGTTAATGAAACCAAGGATCTAATATGAGGACCTAAATGTCCTAAAATCAATGTAGGCTTTATTTGGTTGTTATGTTTCCAAGAAAATCATTTTCATTTAGAACAATCACCACTTAACATGCAATGATATCAACTATTTTTGTGCACAAAACAATGCTTCTCAACATATATTACTATCTTTCAATGATATGGGTTCCTTTTCTCTCATGATACATGATTCTTTCTTAGAATCTCTTCATGCATGCATGGCAATAGATCACTATTTCATTGTTTATGACAATCATTATTTTGAATCCTCATTTGTCACATTTTGAGAACCTCTCTTACTATCTCACTATAGATCATTGTGCATTTTATGTCTTAATGAAAGTCATGATATCTCCTTTATGGTCATTGAAATGTCCCTTTTTTCTTGGAAACTTTTGAATAGATCATTAAATTCTCACACATAACAGTGAAAAAATCTTAAAAAATCCTTGAAAGCAATGTGCCTTATATCAAGGCAATGTATATCTCCACCAAACATTAGTAGTCATTGGTGTAGGGAAACATGACCTTTATTCATGGTCCATTAATGTATTTAGTGTCTTGAGGGATATGTGGGATTGTGTTAAGGTCTTAATAGACTATCGATGATGAAATAAGGGTCATTAGAATAATAGTGTCATAGTTTGCAAAGGTTGTCAAGTTGCAAGAAAAGTTGTTAATCAACTTTTATTGCAACCAATTTTCCATAGTTGTCTAGGATCATGTTTTGAGAGTTTAATAATTTATTTGATGTAATAAGACCATATTAGGTGGTGTGTTGGAGTCATTCATTGGGTATTTAGTCAGTTTTGGAGTAAGTGTTAGATATTAGCATGTTTTACAAAATTACCAAAAAAAAGTTGTCATATTGCAAGTTGCACAAAATTGAAAAAATGAGAAGATAAATGGTTAAGTAAGTTAAAGAGTTAGTTATAGGAACTTGGGAAGTTATAAAATCCTTCGAATACTTGTGTTTCATCACCAATGGTCGGATGGGTGGTATTGTTGGTGGAAAAAAAGCAATTGTAGAACTCTGTTAATCCTGCACTTTCTATATTATTGTGATTGTAAAAGCTGTTTTATATGACTTTGTATGATGTTAAATGGATCATAGAATGGTTTAGAACAAAGTGTAATATTTCTATCTTTCATTTGAATCCAGTCTCACTAATTTTCATGGCATATTTTGAAAGAAATTTTAATTTTACTGAAGACTTCCCGAAACCCTCCTTTAGAGTAACAATGAACATTGAAAAATATATATCTTTCATTTCTACCATTAGAAAACCCAACAAATTGGTAGAATGGTTCATTTTTGTATGCTCTTCCATAATGCTAAGTTTCAGGTAATGAAGATTAAATTTCCTTGTGATTTCATGATGCCCTAAGGATTGTCTCCCTAAATTGCAGACTGGAAAAGATAGTAGTGAGAGTTTTTGTCGAATTTGATTGTTGAATTGAATATGTCTATTGTGAGTGGGAATATTTGAATCAGTTTCAAGCTGATTTTACCTCTTCTAGAATTTAGGGTCTTAAAGGGTTTAGAGTGTTGGAGACCATAGTTATTGTGGTTGGTAAGAATTGGGTGTTGACAGTCTTGGGCTAGAATGTGAATTAATTAAAGTTGAAATTTCCTTCATTAAAGGTCATGAAACCTACTTAGGGATCATTCAATAGAGGCCATTGTATGTTATAAAACCTATGCATTATCCAATGAAATAAAAACCATGTTATCAAATTCTGACAGTTTATTGTGAAAGAAAACAACGAAGGACATTACAAGCAAGGCCTACATTTGACGGTCGACCCTGCCTGTCAAGAATATTTCCACACTTTAAAAATTGTCAAGTTCCAGCCTTTTGTTTCTCATATATAATTTGGGAATTTATATTAACCAAAATGTTGTATATTTTACAGGTGAGAAAGCCATATACAATAGCGAAGTAGAGGGAACGCTAGACAAAAGATGACCACCTCAAGTTTTTGTAGGTACTCAAATTGTAATTCTTCATGACTGTAATTCTTCCACTTTCTAAAATTTTATTTTATTTTATTTTAGGGCGTCGAATTAAAGGTATTTTAGTTTTTCATGACTGTAATTCTTCCACTCTCTAAAATTTCAAGTTTGGAAAATTTAAAGTTTGTGAAAGCCTTATTTGCATAAATATGGCTGGATTAGAATCCATCTTAAAACTTTTAATTCTAACTCGCTGAGCATATTGGCACCAAGACTGTTGTTCAAATTAGAGGCTTCACTCAAAAGTTCTTCTCCAAGGTACCCACTATTTATTAACGTCATCCTTATTAGATCCACTTGTACTATGTAACTACAACAGTCAATGAATTGTTTATCTCTACTTCCAAAATAAATGTTGTTATTGTGTAGAAATTCATATCTCAAAAACCCTAAACATAATTTATCTTGAAGTGTATGTTAAATCAAATTAAGAAACTATGTGCAAATTTATTTCTACATCTGGATATTTGAAGCAAATTGCTTGAAAATGTACCTCATTCACTTGTTATTAATAAATCTGTTAGTGGTTTTTGGGTAATCATGTTAATCTCTCAGTCAAACATTAATTAAAATTGAGAAATTGTGCCCTGAGCTTTTTTAACAGTGTCATGGTAACAATTATACAAGTTTCTTATACAATTAGGAGATACAATATTCTGACTAAATTTTCATCTATTTGTTTTATGGTTGTACAGTACTGTCGTATTTTGGTGTAGGATCTCTTTTAGCTAGAGAAGCAGAAGGAAAGGCAAACATAATTGCTGGGAAAAGGTAACACATCTCTCAGCCTTAACCATACGTATGTCAAGTTTAGTTGACAAAATGGAATATCTATATTTCTCTTGAATTATCTATAATAACAATTAAGTGTGTCAAAAATTCTGTAAAGCTATAGAATTTAATGTTCTTTTTTTTTCAAACACCTAGTTATTATCTCTTGTACATTGAAATCCATCCTGTCTCTAGAAATATGAAAAACTAATTTAATCTAGATATTGAAGTAGCAAATGCAAAGCAAGATAACAATTCTTTGGATACTTTCCTAAGATACACATCCATAAATCTACCAAATTTATCTAGTCAGAAAAAGCAAAGAGTAAGGCCATATATAGACATAAATTTAAACCCAATAAATTAGATCTAAGAAACCAAAATTTAGTCAACATTTTGAATAAAATAAAAATTAATTTCATTTTAAATTGAAAACTTCAACACAAATATACAAACAGTAAATTGTCATAATAATAAAATAATCATCCATACATACTCAAGGTCATAAGTACACTTTGATCTTCATCACAAAATTTAGGCCTCAAATCCTATCAATCCATGCAACATCAATTTGAGGTCACTATCTTTGCATATCACAAGAACTCACCATTCTACCCTTTCCCTCACTCCAAGTGACTGCAGATACTCAATGCTACTAGGAATGTAACTCTCATGTCTTCTATTGAGTCTCCACCGAGGCTACACAATTATGCTTCCTACTATCCTTACATTGTGTCCACAGTCTGAGATTTCACTGTCCTCAAACAACTCATTAGTCATAACAAAACTGCATACTCACTGCCTATTACTATTATGGGCAATCTGCAATTGCTTAATACACCAAGGGGGTACTATAAAATGTATCCTTCACCGTTCCCCCAATGATGGGCACTTATTAGACTTGAAATGATTGAGAACTACATTGAAACAAGTTACTAGATACACTAATGAGGGTTTAGAACACTTTCACAAAAAAACACAGATATCTTCCCCAATACAAAATGAGACTAAATGATTCCAAAAGAAAATTAAAGGTGTTTCAATATGCTTCCTTCTACATTCAATGATCCTCAAGGTATCATTTAAACCAATGTAAATAAATGATTATTAACAAACTGTCACAACATGAAAATTACAGAAAATTGAACTCTTTACTGATCTCCAATCCAAGTACATTGACTACTCTCTACCATGATCTCTTCCATAGTATTTTTAAATTCCATTTAACATTCCAAACTAACAACCAACCTTGAAACCACCCACAAACTGACTAAGATCAATTTATAACTAGCTTTCCTCAAAGTTTAGGAATTATAAAAGACGTTAAAGGTTGTATAAAATGACCCCATTACATTAAGGATGGTCTTTTAATGATCTTCAAAACACATTTTCTCCCTTTGACATATAAACCATTACAAAATAACCAACTAAGTTTCATGAGCCCTTATATAGAACCTTGACTACTTGATTCCAACTACATCATTAAATGATATTTTAATCTTATTACAATAGAAAATGACCTTAATGGTCTTATTCATCTTCTTCATGCATAGAATCCTCCTTGTACTCCATTAAGTGCTTCTGGTGTACCCTGACTTCCTGTCATTCCGTGTTTCTCCCACACCATAAACAAAGCACCTCAAATGTTTGGAAAATGTAAATGTAATGATGGAGATGCTTAGCTCCAGCCCACGAAGAGGGTTTAGTAAAAATTTAGCAAAAATCACTGATATGGAATTCTTTTTGTAACATTCAGAAGGTACATGCTGAGAAGAACATTTTCTATTTCTGAAAGCAATTTTCTCTTTGTCAATTATTTGATACCATCTTTTTTTTTACCAACAATGAATTATTAGCAGGTAAGCCCATTGGTAATATCCATCTCCACACAAATGTTGGCATAGTGGAGTAATGCATTTAGCAGTCACATCAGCTATACAATAATACTAGTTGAGATTTTTTTTGATATTTTGAAGACATTTGGACTCACAGAATCCATAAAAACGCAGAAGAGAAGGAGTCCATGTGTGGATCAAGATAGGAGAACCTAGATTTATTTCATTAAAAGTCTCCTTGAAAATCTCATGGGCTAGATTGTAAATCAAACTCTCCTTATCCTTCAGAGAATAAAATTCAAGAACAAAGAAACACCAATTAAACAAATGGATAAAATATTGTCCTCCTAATTTCATATTTTGGTCCACAACTTCGTGAATTTGCAGATGAGGACATGCTTCTGCAGATAATCTTTAGGCCCAAGCACTGAATTGGTAATTTTAATTTCAAAGATGTGCGTACAAGGACGGAAATTACAGAGATGAGTCATGCCAAATGAAATGATGTAGAAGTCATATTTAAAATCTTAAAGCTATTCTCTAAGACCTCAAGTATGTCTTTCTTCACTGAACCCTCATGAAATATAGGCGAATGAAGGGTCTCTAGCTCTAAACTGGATTCAACACTGGCGGTTTTTTTTGATGGATAAGCCAAGGTAGAATCATTTTCATGCTATGCTTTACCAAAAAAATCTTGTTTATTAGCTGCATTTATTTCTTACCACACTCCTATAACGCTCAACTTCCATGTGCCCAATTGCTGAAGTAGTCAACAGGGAGCTAGATGTTGCTAAAGCCTCTAAGAAAGAGTATATCTTTATTGAAAATTTTGAAAAAAATTAACAAGTTTTAATTCTGTTGATTGGAATTCTAGCCTTGCATTTGGGTAATTTGTTTTGTATGTTTTTCTGGTTTCCATAACCATTCAGATCCATTCTTGAATCCACTTGTAGACACCCAAAACTGGGCAGGTGTCTTAGAATCATCTAAATCTACAAATCTCAGCAAAATGCTTCAAAATGCTTCAAAATGGATCAAAATCAATTCAAATGAACATTTATCAATCAAAGTGGACAAAATCAAGTTAAATCAAACGATTAATTAACCATGACATCAAATAATCAAATTTAAGCCTAAAATGATCAATCAAAATTATATAATTGATTTTAATCAATTAATTGTATAGTTTTAAATAAAAAATCAAATTGAACCTATTCATCCCTACATCGCTAACTTAATTAATTGATTGAATTAAATAATCCTAATATCTTTCAACATGAATTTGAGAAACCAATGGGAATTGAGAACACAAAAGCACATGGATCACTCCTAAATTTGAATCTCAATCACTCATTTTTAGAATTGAATCTCAATCACTCAAATTTGTCCCTTTGTCTCAACCTTTGAGACAACCATTTAAATTGTCCCCCCATTTGAAACCATCTCAAATCCTTTCACTCAACCAAGGCTTAATCATGATCAAGTAATTCTACCCCCTACCCTTGGGAATTTACTATAAATACAAGTCATTTTCAAGCATAATCATATCCTAGAAAATTCAAATGCATAGTATCAAACCTATAGGCAATTTTGAGAAACCTTGAGCATATTTGAGCAATTTAATAGCAAATTGAGCATTATGGAGAGCATTTTTGTTGCATTTGGATTCACAATCATGGTCATTTGAGAGAATTGAGTTAGATTAGGCATATTTTTTTTTATCAATTTCTCATTCTAGGATTGTCACTTGTAGAGATTAAGGCTGAGAGCTTTACTAGCATACTAGTTAGAGAACCATGAGGTGTTTAGTGATTTAAATGCAATTTTTTAGTTTAAATTGTTTATGTTTTTTCCATATAATTGTAGTTAAATAAATCAATCTCATGAAGGTGTATTAAATTCACATCCAAATGGTGCCCACCGTGGGGCCTTAGGCCTCTTTTTTATCATTTTCAAAATTTTTGTATGTGTTTTGGTTGACTTTGTGCAAATTTTGCAGATTTCCAGGGAAGTGATGCCTACACACATTTCAACGACGCTTGCCAGAAGTTAACTGACGCCTACCAAATTCCTTGTTTTCTATCTTTCCTTCTGTGCTTCTTGTGAGATAAATTGTCATGCATGTGATAGTAAAGCATCACCTATGCTTCAGGAAAAGCCACCTACAACATTTTAAATGACGCCTGTGAACTTTTCTTTTAAGCAATTTTCACTTTCTATCACGCCTGTTAGTTAAAGATTTATGCCTAGCAGAGTCATATAACGCCTAGTTCGTTGGAAAGCAACGCTTATGTAGTTTTAAATAACGCCTAGGAATAGTTTAAATGATGTCTACTAGCTATTAAATGCCGCCTGTTGCTTTTTATATTCTTTTCTTGTTAAATCATTAAATTCTGATTTTTGACTCTCTGTCTATGTTTTTCCTGCAGATGAAAAAGCATCCGAAGGTGCAGAAGCCAAAATTCAGAGTTACCAAAGAAAATAAAGAGGTAAGAGCTCTCAACAAATACTCTAAAGATTTGCATAGTGTCAATATTTTAGCAAATTTAGAGGTAGAAGAGCATTTGTATGATCACTACTTGAAAGTGAGTAGTGCATACAAAAAGAAATTCCCTACTTTAAATTGATTTTTATGCTTTAAGTTCTTTAAACTTGATTTGATGAATTTTATCAAAAGAACTTACGTGTATTTGTCAATTCGATTTCAAGTTTTCTTCACTTTGGCCTTTGTGTTGACTAACTTTTTGGAGGAGTCGGGGAGGAAATGATTGCCACTGGGTGAGTTTAAAAACAAGAAAAAACTCAAAAATGCACCTAGCCATAGCTAGCTTTGAAAGAGATAATCCACTTATCAAGATTGTTTTTGCTTAAATTACGGCATTTCAATTAAATATAGCTAATTAGAAAGGAAAATTAACCAAACACTTCATTTATAAGAACCTCTTTATAATGAGGTTGAAAAAGAATCAATATTGCTTGAAGTATTTTGAACAAGGGACGACAATAGGGATATTCTCTTCACTTTTTAAGTGAACCAAATTCCCAAACTTGTTGAACCAAGTTCACTTTATTGCTTTCATATACATGCTAGGTAGAATAAATCTTTAGAGGGTCTACCTCCCAAGAATTTCCTTACGAGGATGGTGAGAGGGAACGACCCAAAGTGGGAGATAATCGCTTTTGCCGCGATACTATCCAACCCACTATAAATAAATGTATTCTTCCTTAATGGGAAGGTGACTACATTGTGTGCAAATTTTTTCACTTCCTCTAGTAGTCCTTCGGGATTGTGCAAAATCATACTTTTGTGCATGTGGGAAGCCCGCAAGGGGGTACAATAATTTGACATGATTTAGAATGGAGGTGATCAATAAAACCCTTATAAGTAGCAAGCCTACCTTTTAGAGCCAAGTGTTTAAAAGCTAAATTTGACTTTAGGTAGAATTGCATGGAAGATATTCTTGTTGTATACCTGTTTAAAACGACCGAGAACATACTCATTTAGTGTTGTTTTAGAGACATGATGCAAACTTGACGTGTGTGTTGTGTTTGGGTGATCCCACAATAGTGGGTTACACTTTTTTGCCTAAACAGACATTGAACTCTACATTTTGAGAAAAACTTTCACATTCAGATGCATATTGTCGTTAAACTGTTTGAAATCGGAAGACGAAGTAAACTAGAGT
>MU223256.1:399487-430033 GCA_018584345.1 Thuja plicata | reverse complement strand
ATATACACATATATACATGCATATATACATATATATACACATATACATGCATATATACACATATATACACATATACATGCATATATACACATATTTACAAACAATATATATTAAAAAACATTAAAATACATATATACAAACTATATATATTATAAAACAATAAAATATGGAAATTAGAAACGTGAAAAACCTGATTTATTGACGTTTGATGAAACAGAAGCCAACATCCACTCTCACTTTCAACCCAGCCGAAACAGTCACAATGACTGTTTCGGCGGGTTTATTCCGCTAAAGTAAACCTAGTTACTTTCGATCGAAAGTAACTAGGTTACTTTCGATCGAAAGTAGCTAGGTACTTTCGATCGAAAGTACCTAGTTTAGGTACTTTTGATCGAAAGTTAGTCTATTTCGATCGAAAGTATTTAGCATTTTCGATCGAAACAAATAAAGATGTTTTAGTGGGTCACGCTTTTTGGGATGAATTCCTTCCTCCCGAAAAGTGTAACTCACTATTGTGGTGTCACCCGTTTGTTTTCAATTTTCAAGCAAGGAGACCTGATCAGAAAAACACTTTAAACTTTTAAAAAACCAAAAAATATTGAGAAAATCAAACTTGATCTATAGAGTGCCGCCTATGCACAGTTAAATGACACATATGCACATTAAATGACATCTGGAAGCATTTTAATACCGCTTGAGTCACTGGAAAGTGACACCTGGAAAGATTCAAACAACGCCTATCAACAGACAAAAGCCGCCTGCTCCACTGTAGAGTACTGCCTAACCAATTTCCAGTTATTGCCTATTAAATTTTAAATCATGCCTACACACAGGCAATTGATGCCCACAAACAAAGAAGGGAAAATAGTGGATACTTCCCAAAAACTTGGAAAAATTTGGATTTCAGATTTGAGTAGCCTTTTTGGTTTTCCAGTTGTTCGTACATTTAAATTGATCAGAATCCCTAATTTTGGACATTGTTACATAAATCATGAGGGATTGATCAACTTAAGCGAGAAATCCAACTTTTAAAATGCAATTCATGTCCATGCTGACTTTTACACAATCTCACTACATCAAGAACACCCTGCAATCAGATGGTTCATATCTAAGGCAGGAGTTACCTTTCCCAAGTGACACATTTAATTCTTCAAGACTAACACAAGAACGCACAAGATAAGAATAACCCATTATGTCTTTCCCCTTTGGAAACATGGACCCTGATCAGATCAACCATGCTAATAAAGACATGAATAACAATGGAGGTGGTGCGGTTGACAATAATAACATTAATGGGGGAGGAATTGACCCTAATAACTAAGGGTTAAATAATAACAATAATGGAGGACCAATAGACCCTAACCACTAAGGGCTAAACAATAACAACAATGGGGGAAATGTTGACCCTCATGATGAAGAAGCAACCCAAGAGAAGTTTAATGAAGCCATGCAAAGTCCCTTCTTCATGAAACTTATGGAAAAAGTATTGGATAGAGATAGGGAGAAGTACTTTTTAGACCTTGCACAAACGAGTCTTAAACTCCCTCACGATTATGATGTCATTCAACTTAAACAAAAAGAAGCTAAGGAAAATCCTATTGATATCATGAACAAAAAATTCAAACTCTTCCAAATGCAATTGGACACAATGAAACAAAGCCGGGCTCCTAAACTCTTTTCCATTGAATCTTTGTATCCTTTTCTGTTCGATAAAACCCTAATTATGGTTCCATTCTCAAACAATGTTGTTTTTCCTAAATACGACAAGTATGAAGGAGCATATGATCCCTAAGATCCCCAAGATCATTTAAGTGAATTTTGTGCATTAAGCCTTGAGTTTATGCATGATACAAATTACTTAATGAGGTTGTTTCCTAGGAGTTTAGGAGGCATGGCCATGGAGTGGTTTTTGAAGTTACCCTCCGACATCTGAACCTTCGAAGATTTGGCCTCTGAATTTGTGACTCATTATTCCTACAAAATCAAACATGAGGTTACAATGATAAACTTATGCAATACCAAGCAACGAGAGGGAGAAGGATTCCTACTTTTCTTACAACAATGGAGAGTGATATTCTCTAGATACCCTCAAAGTGTACCTGAAAAAGAGAAGATGGACATCTTTATTAATATCTTGACTAATGAGATGAATTACCAGTTAACACTACAATGTCCTAGGTCTTTCCAAGACCTAATTGAGAATGGGGTTACCATGGAAGAGGTATTGGTCAAAAGTGGAGAACTTAATCTTTATAAAAACAACAACAACAATACCTCCAATAACAAGCAAAATAGAAATCCTCCTAACAATAACCGGTTTTGGATGAGGAATAACAATAAAAGAGTGGTCAATGATGGAGTTGTAGAGGCAAATAATTTGAAGGCCATCCCTTTCAATCTTACCAAAGGATTTTCTCAAGCTAATAATGTGACTCAAGAACCCAAAGTACCTTTCAATAGCAACACTAATAATAATAAATTTGGGAACAATCAAGGGGCTAACAAGCCTAAGCCATTCTTTACATCAACTCCTAAAACAACATTCACACCTCTGGGTGAACCACTTGAGAAGGCATTATGAACCCTCATTTCTAATAATCTTATTGACTTACCTAGAGTTCAATCATATGAACCACAAATCAAACCTACATGGTGGAGTGAGTCTAGTCATTGTGAATACCATAGAAATCAAGGACATAAGACAAATGATTGCATGTGTTTGAGACACGTAGTGCAAGACCTAATTGACAATGGTGTGGTTAAGGTAGAAGGACCTCAAAACAATGAAGACCACACAACATTTAAAACTCCTTTCTACAAACATGAAAAGGGTGAATCTTCCAATGCTCACAATGGCAACAATTCGAGAGGCAACAACAATGTAAACTTTTCCCATAGCTATGATAATACTATTAATACCCTATCTGGACATGATAGTACTATCAATGTTGTGGTAATCAAAGAAAAACCTATTCAAGAGACTTCTAATGTTATAACTAGGGGGAAAGCAGAAAGAGTTACCATGCAAGGAAGTGCCCCTAAAACCTTTGGTCTTACTTCAACAACTATTTTGGCTAAGCCAACATATTCTTCAATAAAGCCTTATAGTTTGGTGGATTAGTTGCATAAAACTCCAACACAAATATCTATTTTGGAGTTGTTGAAACTATCTCCTATTCACAAAGAAATATTGGAGAAATCCCTAGTGGAAACTAATGTTCCTATAGCCTTGGAGGAGGATAAGTTTCAAAATATGGTAGGACATCTCATAGCTCTTCATTGCCTTTCATTCTCCGAACAAGATGACATGTCTATTACCCACCCTCAAAATTTTCCCTTGCATATAGAAGTGTACATTAAACCTTTTCAAGTCTTTAGGAATATCTAAATCATCCATTGACCCTAAAAAGAAAATCACCATTAAGCGAGGAAGAAATGTCTTCAAAAGGCATGATTGTTTTACCTATCCAAGTGGGACCTATCAAAAAAGATACCATATGTCAAGTTCTCGACATGAAATTAACTTACAATATCCTATTGGGAAGACCTTGGATTCATGAGATGCAAGCATTACCTTCTACTTATCACCAATGCATAAAATTTCCATATAGAGGTGAGGAGATCACAATTAGAGGAGATTCTAATCCCTTTCAATATTGCAACACATTGAAGCCAAGTCATTAATTATTTATTCCTCACAATAGGAAAGGAGTCATCCCTAATGACACTAATGAAGAACACAAAGAGGAAAGTTCAAAGTTGACATCAAATGCTACATCCATCTCAAACCCTAATCAAACTAACTCAACCACATCAACTAAGGGAAATGAAAAGATGAGTTATGAGGGTCAAAATTCACATGATGATTCGGTTAAGAATTCTACATTGAAGATGGAAATTTTGAAGCCTACTAAGGAAGAAAGAGAACAAGCTAAGAAGGATCAATATCAAAAGATGAGTGAATTGATGCACACCTTTCAAAAATAATGTAAAATCAACTCCAAGGGAGTGGGGGAATATTTAGTTTCCCTATTTGATTTACCAACCTCTCCTAGGACACATGAAAAACCATCAAGTGCTCATCCCCCTCATAAATACAATTCTCACTTTGTAAGAGAGAGTGATAAATCTACCTTAGAGAAGGAGTATAATGAAGTACTACAATGGCTCTATAAGGAAGAGGACACTTCAAATCATCCCATGGAAAGGGTACAACACATCAACATTCAAACCGATCAATATGAAAAAGGGTATCAAATCATGCAAAAAATGGGATATAAGGGAAGAGGACCCTTAGGAGTTTGAAATAGAGGATTATTAGAACCCATTAAATCAACTTGGAGATCAAAAGAAGAAAAATCCACAATAGGTTTTCAACATAAAGGAGAAAGTTCAATTCCCATGCATGATTTCCACGAATGTGTACACATGGTAGGTTCTGAGAGTGAAGATGATTCCAAGGATTATGAGTGGGATTCTTTTTTTGAAGAGTCTTGTCATGACATAGAAGTTGATGTTATTCACACATATGCAACTATTCCCAATATTACAAGCCAAGATAATGAACATCAAGGTTTGAATTCTACACAAGTGTCAAGTGAACCTCAAGAATCCAACATAGGTCAAGCATCTAGGACTAGTCAATGGATAGGTGAACCTTGGGTACCTTCATGGTGGGGGGGGGGGGGGGGGGGTNGGGGGGGGGGGGGGGGGGGGGGTGATTCAAACATTGTATTTAATCCAAATGCATTCTTTCTCATGAAAATAAATGAGGACTCTAGTGAAGGAGACTTTGATCCTAATTCCATGGAACATCTTGAGGAAGCCCATGCCATAGACCTAAGTGATACAATGTACAAACCTTCAAATAAGGTCATGTTCTTAAACCCTTCAAATGAAATTTTTCCAAATGAATCTTTATCCTTAATGTACCCTGAACTCATTGATTGGGATTTATCCGAACCAAATGACCTATTATACTTTCCCATGACCTTTCCATGGCCCAATACCTAAATGCGGTTGAGCCATCTTCTTCCATTAACAAATGTAATACAGACATAATGATAGAGGCAGGGGTCCAACCTCTCAAACCACAAAATAAAAGAAAAAAATATAAAAAATGAAAAGGTCTAGTGGTGAAAACCACCTTGTGGCATTTCTAGAACCTAGAAAAGTCAAAATATGAGATGTTTCCAAAGGTGAAAACCCAATTGTGGCACCTAAGGAAGAGAGGTTGGATACCCTAACTAAACATGAAGATGAAAGATCACCCATCCTTATTGAACCAACGGAGAAAGTTAACATTGGCACCAAAGAGGATCCCAAGTTTATTCATCTACTAGCATCTTTGAGTCCATCAGAAAGGAAGGAGTTCATCAAATTATTTCAAGCAAAGAAAATTAACTTTGCGTTGTCTTATGTTGACATGCCAGGGTTAGATCCAAGCTTCATAATGCATCATTTAAATGTGAAACCCGTAAAGAAAAAATAGAGAAAGATGCACCTTCATGTGGCATTTTTAGTAAAAGAAGAATTGGAAAATCTCCTCAAGGTTGGATTCATAAGAGTGATTGCATATGCATAATGGATATCCAACATTGTACCGGTTACAAAACATGAAAAATCTATTAGAGTTTGCATAGATTTTAGAGATCTTAATCTTGCTTTCCCAAAAGATGGTTTTCCACTACCTAGCATTGATACTATAGTGGAATTAACATCGAGTCATTTTATGCTTTCCTTGATGGATGGATTTAGTGGATACAATCAAATCTAAATTGCACCCAAAGACCAAGAAAAGGAAACTTTTACATGCCCACGGGGAACCTTTTGTTGGAATGTGATGCCCTTCGGTCTCAAAAATGCTGGAGCAACTTACCAAAGAGCAATGACTACCATCTTCCACGATATGATGCATAGCTTTTTAGAAGACTATGTGGATGATATTTTAGCAAAATCACATGAAAGAAAGGAACACTTACCAATATTAGACAAGATCCTCACAAGGTTAGAGCAATTCAAAGCGAGACTCAATCCAAAGAAATGTGTTTTTGGGGTACAATCTGGAAAACTCTTAGGTTACATTGTTTCTGCAAAAGGTATTGAAGTAGATCCTAAGAAAGTACAAGAAATAATGGACATGTAAATTCCTAATAATATTATCCAAATGAGGTCTCTTCAAGGAAGGCTTCAATCTATAAGGAGGTTCATCTCCCAATTGGCGGAAAAATGCCATTCATTCACAAGGTTTCTACATAAAGACACCATTTTCACATGGGATGAAGAGTGTGACAAATCTTTCACATTGTTAAAAAGATACTTGGTGAATCCACCCATCTTGATGTCACCTATCAAAGGCAAACCCTTTTTACTTTAGATATCAGCAATGGAGAAATCTTTAGGGGTCCTATTGGCACAAGAAGACAATGAAGGAAAAGAGAAAGCCATTTATTACTTGAGTAGAACATTGATAAAGTATGAATTGAACTATAAATTCATGGAAAGGGATTTCTAAGTTGTGGTGTTTGCCTCTCAAAAGCTTAGACATTACATGTTGATGCATAAAGTGAAGTTAATTGCCAAAATTGATCCTTTGAATTATCTACTTTGTAAAAAAACCCTAACAGGAAGGATTACAAAATGGGTGATGGTACTTAGTGAGTTTGACATTGAGTACATGGATAGGAAAGCAATCAAGGGACAAGTAATTATTGATCAGTTGGCCGAACATCCTTCAGAGTCTACACATCCAATTCAAGTGGAGTTTCCTAATTCAGAGATTTTTAATGTGGAAGCAAAGACATGGACCTTATATTTTGATGGATCCTATACTCAAAGTGGTTTAGGGGCAGGAATTCTTTTGATAACACCTCAAGGTTGCACAATTCCAAAATCTTACAAACTATTATTTCCTTGCACAAATAATATTTATGAATATGAATCTTTGGTCATAGGTCTCAAAATGGCCTTGGAATGGAATGTCATGGAATTAAAAGTTTATGGAGACTCTAAATTAGTCATCAACCAAATAAATGATGAATATAACACCAAAGATGAAAAATTGATGCCATATAAAAGGATGGTGGATGATTGGAAAAAATATTTTTCTTTGATTACTTTTTAGAAAATTCCTAGAGACAAAAATAGAGCTACTGATGCAATGGCTACTTTGGCTTCATTACTCCAAATGCCCGATCAGAAAGCAAGGTATGAATTCTTGGTGGAAGAGTTGGCAAAACTGACATTTGACTTACCCGATACCCAAATAATTGCCCTTCTTAATGGACATGACTCACCTTGGTATGGACCAATTTACTCTTATCTTACAAACCAAACCTTACCTTTGGACCAAACCTGAGCTCAAAAATGACATTTCATAAGACAATCGGCTCGTTATACCATCCTATCAGATACATTGTATCACAAAGGTCTTGACGGAATGCTCCTTAGGTGTCTAGAGGAAGAGGAATCGAGGTTATCTTTAAGAGATGTCCATGAGGGGATTTGTGGGTCACATTCTAGTGGATTAAATTTAGCTAAGAAAATCCTTTGCATGGGGTATTTTTGGAAAACCTTAGAGAAAGATGCTTGTCAATTTGTGAAATTTTGTGCTAAATGCCAACATCACAGAGACATGATCCATGCACCTGCACAAGAATTGCATCCATTTATCACTCCATGGCTATTTTATCAATGGGGTTTTGATCTAATTGGCATGATTTACCCACCATCTTCTAATGGACATAAATACATCCTCACAGTGATAGAATATTTTACTAAATGGGCAGAGGTCATTCCTTTGACAACTTCCATGAGAAAGAAGATTTCTATGTTTATCCTTAATCACATCGTTTTTTGATATGGTATTCCTCATGCCAACATTACAGACAATGGAAAAAAATTCAAAAACAAAGATGTGGATGAACTTTGTGAAACATTTCATATTATTCACCATTCTTCCTCCATTTACTATCCTCAAGGTAATGGACAAGTCGAGGCTACAAACAAGAACATCCTCAAAATATTGAAAAGATCAGTTGATAAGTCAGGAAGAGATTGGCATATTCAGATAAACCCAGCATTGTGGGCCTATAGAGCTAGCATCTGTACACCAACAAGAGGTACACCATTTTCCTTGGTTTATGGGGCCAAAGTTGTTTTACCCCTAGAAGTTGAGATTCCATCCCTAAGAGTATCACTACATGGATTAATCATTGATGATGATTATAGGGTTGCACGACTTCAACAATTGGAATTGTTGGAGGGACATCAAACACAAGAATATGATTATTTGAAGGTATATCAAAATAGAATTTTAAGAAACTACAACAAGCACATCAAACCAAGAAAATTTCAAGTGGGAGACTTAGTGCTATGAGAAAACCCTAAAAATCAGGCTGATAGAGAAAAGAAAGGGAAATGGGAGGAAAATTGGCTTGGTCCTTTTGTAATTGTTTCTTCTTTTGGAATGGGAACATACAAACTAGCTGATTGTGAAGGGGATGAGTTGCAAGAACCCATTAATAACATCCATTTAAAGAGGTTTCATACCTAATCAGATGAAAGAGTATCAGATGATTTAACATCTTCTTTGTATATGAGAGAAAGTAAAAAAAAAAAAAAAAAGGAGAAAAGATCAAAATACAAAAAAATCATAAAGATCAAAAAGCCAAAAACAATGAAAAATAGAAAAATCAGAAAAAGGAGAAAATTGAGCATGAAGAAAGTCAAAAACATTCCAAAATAAAAAAATGTTGTCTTGGTGAAAACCTAGCAAATAGGTGCCTTGATGATTAAAAAAAATAAAAAAAATAAAAAATAAAAAATATTGAAAAAGAGAAAAGTACCTTGGTGAAAACCTAGCAATAGGCGCCTTGGTAGCAAAAAAAAAAGTAATAAACCCAAAAGGTGAAAACTTGGAAACATGTGCTTTTTTTTCCCTTAGGTCTTTCCTAGTTACATTTGTACATATAGTTTTTTTGCCATCTCATTTGTACATATGCTCATTACATTCATCATTTGTGCATTGTCATAATAAAGCCTTTCAGCTGCATTGTTGCATTCTAGGTTTCATAGTGCCCTAAGTTTTACACATGATCACATTTATCACTTGGGGGAAAAATCATTGGTTTTGGTACTAAATAGATTCAAAAGTGCTACATTTTAGTCACATGACAGAAGCAGATTTTCCGAATTTCAGAGGAGAGATAGTTTTGGAACCTTTGATGGATATCATTGTTCAATTCCAATAGTTTGATTGCATACCTTGATACTTGAACTTCATTGACTTATTTTATCAGGATTAAAAACTTTGATAACACTTAAATGATCAGAATGTTTGGAAATCTTATTGAAAATCGAGAAACATCATAAAACATTTGAAATTTTTGATGATTTTCATTGACCCTTTTCAAGTCATGTTCTTATTAGCTAATCGATGATGTTTCGAATAGATTGGTGATGATGGAGACATGATGTTTTTCTTGGCTTTTGTGTGACTATTTTGAGGAAGATCCCCCAACTTGTGTGAATTCATCTAATGACATGGTCATCAAAGAACCATCGAGGACATTCATGTAGGAAGGAGGGTTAACCTTTGTTTGTTTACGCAAAAGGATACCTTGGCTATTTAGATCTTCTATATCTTAATACCAAAATCCACTTGCAACATTGAATCCGTTGAAACTGGTATTCATACTCCCATAGTTGGTCATTCAACTAGTGAGGGTTGTACTAGGTTCCTAAAAGTGGTTACCAACTGAGATATATCTCATATTCATATTCTTGTGGTCACAGTGACACCAGTAAGGATTGTATTGACCCCTAGTTCCATAATGCTCAATGATGAAAATGTATCTCTTTTTGCAATTCTTTCATAAATAACTAGTAACAGTTAGTTGCATTGCATTGCATTTTTATGATAGATTAATTGCCTTATTTTTAGTATGTTTCCAAGTGAAGGGGGTTAATTATTTCAATCTTGATTCATACATTCATTTGGGGGGATTCAATTTTCCATTATGCTTGGTTCAATCAATAATGTGAGATTATCTTTTGCATTGCATTGCATTCATTTATTCATAGCATCAATCATTATCTTCATATCAGAAAAAGAAAATACAAGAATCATTACTCATTATTCAAATTGCATACATCTAGTTAAGTAGTGCATTTCATATCAAAATTGCATACATTAAAATAAAAAAAACATAGTAGCATTCTTATAATCTATCTATATCCATGTATCCATCAATGCATTACATTCATATAAAAGCAAAAAGAATATAGGAATAAGTGCATACATCATTTGCATCCATCTAATCTATATCATATGTCAGATACACTGCATCCATAGCATAATAGAAAGTAAAATGCATTCATAAAACATCATATAGACATATGCATAAAAGATATCTCACATATAATCATCAACATATCAAAGAGAATCAAGGAAAGTCATCATATAAATGTCCATCAAAGCATGATCCATCAAATATGTATACCAAGATACAACAACATAAATATGATACATCAACATAGTCCTGATCAAATAAATAAAACATGATAAACTAATACATCATCAAATGTGGGTCCATATCCATATGTATCAAGATCCAACTGCGGCACCTGATCCATCACCTATCCCTGATCCATCCCCTGTCCTATCAGGCCCTCTATCATATAATCTATCCTAAGTAGGAGGTGGTCCCTGACTCATACTAGAAGCACTAGGCCTCTGTGACATCATCACCATAAACTGCTGCATCATCACAGCCACATGATCTAATTGACCAACCACTGCTGCCAGCCTTGTCTATAAAGTGTGCACATCTTGAGTCAAGGAATCTATAGCCTGTGGAGCCTGGGGTACTTGTGGTGCCTGAGGAGCCTGTACTAACACTTGTGGTGTAATTGATATTTGAGGAGGCACCTGTTGTGCTAGAATATATCCCTGAACTATAGGAACCTACTGTGTATGTACTTATGGAGGAGCATGTGCTCCTGGAACCTGTCTAGCAGCTGCAATATGAGCCTATCGCCAACTCTCTTTTATTGATGTCCCCATGCAACCCTTGGGCAAGGATGAAATAATCCAGGTCCTTATGCCTATCGAGCTTCCCTATATTACCCACCTCTCACTCTAATATGACCACCCCATGTCTGAGGTCCCACCCATCCTCTGCCAATCACCCTAGGTGCTCTCTGGACTCTAGGATCTCATCATCTCCGTCTCCTGCCACCACCAACACCATCTCCTCCATCCCTGCCCTCATCACCGGATGTGTCATCTGCATCCAGGATCGACTCTGCTGGGTCTGTGAATCTCATAAATCTATGTCAGGAGAACCACTGTCTATACTTCATGGACATCCCTATATCTACAACATGATATAACATGTCCTATTTGATAAATATCAATCTATCAATCTCATCGCAAGCATACTAGAAATCAATCTGTGTGCCCCACATAGACCGCTCGGCCTGTACTCGTGCATAAAGGGCCATACCCTTAGGCATAGCCTAAACACTGCCATACTTCCTGGATACCCACCCAAAATAGAATCTCTAAATAATGAGGGGTGATCGACCAATCATCCACCTCGAAAAAAACATGTAAGGGAGCTCATCATCATCCTCCCACCAACCCTCACATCCCAAATATGGTCGCCACACAACTTGATCCATATCATCTATCTTATGGCGCTAATACTCTAGTTTGCCCAGATGATGTTGGACAACCATGCCATCGTACAAAAAGGCATAAGGAAAACTGTGGCCTCAAATACGTGCTGCTACTGGTCTAGTAATGAGAATATGCTCCCATATCTACAACTGAAGAAGAACTGCACCAACTAATACTGTGCAACTCAATCTATATACAATCTCATGCATATCATGGTATAGTTGTGCTAACACATATGATCCCCAATCAAACCATTGAGGATGTGCAATCAAATCCTTGAGAATGCAGCCCCATCCAATAGAGAATCCTCAACCTCTACGATCAGGAAGGAGTAATCCACTTATCACAGCACCTAAGACTGCTAGAAATGTCAGGAAAGAAGCAAACTGTGCCCGAGTAATCCTATCATCCCCGATGGTATCATCATTAAAGACCCGTCTGCAGACTCTCCCATCATAAACTAAATCATAATAAACTTGTTCCCCACAAATAGGGATACAAAGAAGTCTGTACACATCCTCGGGAGTGATGGTCATCTCCCCAAGCGAAAAGTGGAAGGTATTATGGTTAGAGTGCCATCACTCTCCCATAGCTGTTAGTAGACCTCAGTTCAGCTGAAACTGAGGGATGTCTAGAAGAAAGCTCAAACCACAAAGCTCAATCACTCTATACTCTATATTTGTAAGCTCCTGAGCTAAATCCAATATCCAAGAAGAAAGGCTTCGTACATATAACTTATGGAGATGTGCCTATTTTGCAAATCAAGGGAATTATATCAAAAAATTTATATCAATGGATTATCCTAAGTCAATCAATCTAATTCAATCAGTCTTTGCTCTTCTTGAGCACAATCAACTTATTGTTCCTACTTCTAGATCTTGAGACATGGACCAATATGATCAGTTATCTATCTTATCAATTTTCTATCCTAATCACTTGTTTGCATTACTACAACATAATATTTCTATCTTGGAAACCTAATTGTTTATCTAGACAATCAATACGCAATCAGTTTGAGCATTTCAAATTAAATTTTATCACATTTCCTCTAGACGTTACTTAGCTAAGTGTACGCGGAATTTTAACCTATGCATCATTTTAAATATCATACACGTCATTTAACCTATTGGGGGTGGTGCTTCTTCCTTTAGGCGACACTTTATCACCCTAGGCATTACTTAAATGTTCCTAGGCGGCATTAAAAACATGATGTTTTGGCAACGTCATTTTAAACATGGTTTCACATTTTTGCCCTAGCTCATAGGTGTGGTTTAATTTCTCCTATGTGGCATTTAAAAGTGCAGAGGTGGTGTTTTACTAGCCTAGGCATGGTTTAAAATATCCTACGTGGCATTTAACAGGAAATTATCTAAAAAGCATGAAAAATTGACATAAATGCTATTAAATGCGAGCAATAAATGCACTAGGAGGTTCAAAATCACTCATCGGAGGTCCATAATCTAGTGGTCTCTGATATTGACGACCCCTCTCGAACCGATGCTCTCGAATAGGCACAACAATGACTGATTATCTTCACAGGATCAGATAAAAATCTCAACAGTCAAAAGTGAAAATGAATAGTAATTTTTGGTTTTTTAACCTATTTAAGCTATTAAAAAACCTAATTTTGGAGGGATTTGTACCTAATGTGACCTAAATCTGCATTTTCCGCACACTGGGGCATGTTGTGATATCATTATCATCGACAATATTTTCAAAAATGAAATCATCTTGGATCTTGTTTTACATCAGTCTCATCATATTTTGCATTTGGAGATCAATCTGTTTCATTTATGAGGCAACATCATATCACCAAATCATGGTTTTAAATCAAATCTGGGGCATTGAAATTTCAAACTTTTATCAGTGGGGCATTATGTATCAATCAAATCAGGTTTTTATCAATCAATTATGAATCAGGTTATCAATCAAATTAGAGTTTCAAATCAATCATTCAATCAGGTTATCAATCAGGGTTTAAGTTCAATCAATCAATCAAGCATCAAATTGGTGATTAGGACATGCAATTTTCTTTCAATCAATGCACTTCACATATCAATTCAAAGAGTGGCATTTGTAGACACCCAAAACTGGGCAGGTGTCTTAGAATCATCCAAATTTGCAAATCTCAGCAAAATGCCTCAAAATGGATCAAAATCAATTCAAATGGACATTTATCAATCAAAGTGGACAAAATCAAGTTAAATCAAATGATTAATTAACCATGAAATCAAATAATCAAATTTAAGCCTAAAAGGATCAATCAAAATTATAAAATTGATTTTAATCAATTAATTATATAGTTTTAAATCAAAAATCAAATTGAACCTATTCATCCCTACATGGCTAATTTAATTAATTGATTGAATTATATAATCCTAATATCTTTCAACATGAATTTGAACAACCAATGGGAATTGAGAACACAAAAGCACATGGAGCACTCCTAAATTTGAATCTCAATCACTCATTTTCAGAATTGAATCTGAATCACTCAAATTTGTCCCTTTGTCTCAACCTTTGAGACAACCATTTAAATTGTCCCCCCATTTGAAACCATCTCAAAGCCTTTCACTCAACCAAGGATTAATCATGATCAAGTAACTCTACCCCCTACCCTTGGGAATTTAAAAGATTAGCAATCAAATAGTCAGTTGGGTCAAAAATATTGACATTAATAATTGTTTAGCTACTTTAATAGAATTTTTGTTTCTTTTGATTAAGTCCATTGTCATATTTTAGCAAGGGACTAATAGAAAAATAAAATGTGAGGATCAACCTTACATATGCTTACTTTACAAAAATCTTGAACATTATTTTATCCATTGGCATATCAAGGTGCTTGAGCATGAGTACAATCAAATGACTACAATGTTTAGACTTAAAAGCGTAGATCTTGAGGTGAGTACAAGTTGGATTATGTGTTTTTCACTTTTACTATACCATTCATATGGATTTACTTTAGTGTTCTGTTTATATGTAGGAAAAAGTGAGAGACATGTCATAGGAACCAGAAAATAAGTACACAAGCTTAATCAAGGTACAACCCATGCCTATTAAGAATTTTATATTTTGGATTAAATATTTACTTTAAACTAGTTACATTTTATATGAGTGCAATCCCTCCAACAATTTTAGGATTTTTCAAAAAAAGAAAAATAATACAAGTATTTCCACCTTTTAGAGTCGCGGACAAAGTGACATTCAATTTCATTCTGAACCAGGGCATTTGTCTTCCATACAAGACAAGAATTGTTACTTAGAAAATCTAGGTAACTCCTTACAAGTTAAGTGTTTTAGTTGATCTAGTTATTTTCCTTGCTAGATTCTAAGAACAAGAAATCTCATTCACATCAGGACTCAAATCGAGGTGAAAATTATCCAACGACTATTTTTCTAATGTATAATTTTTTGTATATTAAATTGGATTAATTGGAATTCCATATACATAACTGCTAGGGTAATATTACTTATCCTTCAACAAGATATATCCAGTACATTTAAAATTTCTTAAACTTAAGAAGATGCAATGAAGATCTAAAATCAATGTTACCCATTTACACTAAAAAACATAAGATATAGTGCAGTTTTGAAGACAATGGTTTTTAAGACCATTCCACTCATTCTTGGTTCAGTTGTTACACTATGAATATTCCTTTCACTACCATATACCTTCATAACACTACATATCAACATTGAAATGACTTTCTTTTCACATAAAAGTTCACTATTTCCGATCCAAGACCTATATACCCTCAAATTTCTTTTCAATTTATAGGTTTGTTCATCATTGTTTGGAGCCATATCTTGACCTCCATGACACCTCACATCTCTGCAGTATTATATAATACTAAATACACTAACATTCTAACTTTGTCAAACATAGTAGCCTATTGAGGTAAATTCTCTTGGGTCCCCTGGTGGGGCATGACACCCAGCTCTATTTATATTCAAGTTACTTGAGAAGATTTGCATCCAATTTATGAGATGATTTCTAAATATTTTACTAGAGGAGGCTCATTCATCATGAAAATCATGAATTTTTTTTAGTGATATTATATTGTTATATTATGATTATACATTGTAATACTATTCTTTAAAGGGTACTAGCACAATGGAAGAGCACCTCCTTTACAAGAAGGAGGATGGTGGTTCGATTCCATCATATCCTAATATGACTAATTCTATGACTAAATATACAAATAAATCAACGACTAAATCTGTGACTAAATCCGTGACTAAATTGTTAGAGTAAAAAGGTATTTTCACTTATTAACTAAATCATTATTGATTTAATTATTAAGTCACCTTTCACTTATTAATTTAATTATTATTGATTTAATTATTAAGTCACCTTTTTATCTCTAGTTCACTAAGATAAAGTTTAGGCATGCAATAATTAATTCTTTTATTAATTATTCATGCAACCTAGGTTTCTCCACTCTTCTTAGGGTTTTGATCTCCTTTATTAGGATTGATCAATTTGTAATTATTAATTATTTTGTAATTACCTCATTTTCTCTCTCTGAATGAATATTTTCATCTCTTAGATCTATGTAAGTTTTTTCTTCATTCTTTGCCTTTGTGACAGGTATTTTGCTGCAGGTGATCTTGACTTTTGAATTCTAACATGGTATCAAAGCCTTGCTAGTGTAGCCCGTTCTTAGGTTTTTTGAAGATTTTCAGGAGCGCCGAGGTTTTCAAATTTTTAGATATGTTTGTGTGGATCTAGAGGGGATTTTTTATTTGGAGCACTTTTGGCACAAACCGACCTCACGGATGTGCTCAAATTATCCAAAACCCCCTATTTCCATATAAGGCATGTCCAACTCGGACAAAGTTTCCATCTGAGGTAAAATAAATTTGTTGCATGTGCCTATTTTTTGGGCATGAAAATTGAGGCGACAGACAAAAAGGTGCATGATTTTCGAGGTGGCAAACAAAATTTTTATTTTTTATTTTTTCCAAATCAATTTTTTGGTACCTCCGCCAATTTTGACCTCTTGTCGGTTTGTTTCTCATAACTTGAGAAAACTGAGGCATTTTTCGCTAAACAAGATATTGTTGGAAAGTTGGTTCCGTGCCCGACCTAATTTTCTAGGTTTGGTTTTCTGATTTTTCTTCCTTGAAGGGTTTTTTCAGTCAAATTCAGGGTTCTATTTCGCACTC
The DNA here is from genome assembly GCA_018584345.1 of Thuja plicata. Taxonomy (NCBI): domain Eukaryota; kingdom Viridiplantae; phylum Streptophyta; class Pinopsida; order Cupressales; family Cupressaceae; genus Thuja; species Thuja plicata. Next base: position 413,181 of record MU223256.1, on the reverse strand, counting down.
TGGTCTCCATATCTTGCTCCTAGGGACTCCATTTTTTGAATTTCACATGACATCAGAAGACTGGTTCTGTTCTCCTTCTTCTTGTATGGGTCTCATTACCATAATCTTCTCTAGCTATATTTTATTCAATTTTTTGAATTTTTGCATTCTGGTGGATATCTTGGATGTTTCTATAGATTTCAGTCATTCTTGGATATTGTATACATCTTTTTCTGTAGAATTTATTTTTTACAAACACACTGAGATAAAGTGTCATCTTGCATGCTTGGGATCCTGCATATTCTGTGCCAGATTGTACTCGCACTATATTATAAAGTGTCATGGAGGGAGTTTCTATACCTTTGTCAAGTGAGTGTTCCTTCCACAATATTAATCTCATGTGTGTTAGCGAGTGATCATCCTCGACATCATAGTTTATTTATGCTTGTATGTTCTTCATCATGCATTAATTCTTGGCAGTCTCTCAATGTATCTGTTATACCTATCCCTGATCAGCATTATGGGGGGCGGGTATTTCCTATTGGTTCTATATGCTTCCTTGGTTTGATGAAGTGAGCTATGTTTTCAATTTTTGTACCTATATACTAGGCAGATGCAGTGATGGTACCTATACATTTTGATGAGATGGATTTGTCATGCCCAAAAGTTGGGCCAAAACACACCAACAAAAAAAATTAAAACATGCTAAAGGAAGGGTGCACTAACTCAAAGGTAACACTTGCACACAAAACAGTGAAAAATAAAAATAGTAAATAGAAAGGTCTAATGAGGTAGGATAGCTTTCATAACTCTCCTACAGGGATCCCTAGGTTATACACTTCGATCTACATATAAATCAAGGCAGTTGACCAAAAGTCAACTAGAGTTGACCAAAACTCAACTATGCCATGAATTGTATGAAAGGAAGTTCCTAGGGCCCACTAAGCCTTTAGAAAGGCTCACGCATGTGAATCAAGATAGTTGACCTAAAAGTCAACTCAAGTTGACTAAAAAGTCAACTATCTCTGAAAGACATGAAACTAAAATCCTAGGGTCCAGAGGGTATAGGGAACACCTGGTGCAAAAATCAAGATGATCAGAGGAAGTTTGACTATGGTTGACCAAAAGTCAACCATGCATGAAACTGGTCAAAGGTGACGATAATACTCCCAACAGGGGTATATCACGTCAATAAGGGGTTATAAGGCCCCCCTAACAAGATTACAATGAATGACTCAATATGTTAAACGATTAACTAATTTTAATAAATCGTGTTCTAAAATTTTCAATATAATAATATTTAGTAACAATTCCTAAAGCTAAAAATTAAATGCCTAGCAGTTTAAGATAACTAACATATCTAAAATTTAAACCATATAAATCAAACCCCATTTATAAATCAATTCTTTCTTTTTATTTAATTATAATCTAATATACAACTATTTAATAATAAATATAACTAAATCTAATCTTTAATCTTTAAAAGAAATTAATAACTAAATCAATCCAAAATAAATAAACTCAAATTTTAAAATCTAATCTGATTTAAAAGCTTTTTAAAGTAAATTAATTGTAAAACTAAATCTAAAATATAATCTTATCTATTCTTGTACAAATTCTAAATCATTACTTACAAACTTAAATCTAATCTATTTAATATTTACTTTACTTTAATCCACTAAATTTAATCTAAAAATAAATAAATCAAATCCTTCTCTTAATATTAAATCTATAATAGTATCTAATCTTCCCAAAGCTAATCCACCAAAATCATACCGACTATTAATTGTTTTAATAATAAATAAAACTCCTTAAAGATAAACATGATTTAAAGAAAAATAAAAATAATCCAAATCTCTAAAAAAAATTATATCATTATAAACAAATCTAACCTACATTTAAATCATACTTAAAACTAAATCTAATCTAATAACAATTTAAATATTATTGTTATCTGTAGAACAATGAGCTTATGAGGGCGATACAAAAATATGATTTATGGGACGGACTGACATTAGTTGGTGATTTATTTTCCCACCATGAACTGCTCACAAATCACGATTATATGCTGGTCTATGTAAGCATAAAATGCTCTTTGGAGAAACAGGATGCAAGGTATGTAGAAAACACTCTTTGTTCTGTTAATTGGCGTCTAGGGTTCCATATGGTGAACTCTATCAAAATCAAGGTGAACGTGTTACTTGATCTTCTCAAATTCCCAAACTCTCCCCCATCTCGGATAGAACAACTATTGCATTCATGCCCTATTTTTAGTGGACATTCGTCAAGGATGATGGAAGTGATGCCGGACCTCAACGTTCATCCTTCAGGTATGGGTAGTGATGCTTTGATGGGTGATCAACTTGCACACGCTGCTGAACATAATACACCTTGCTTTCAAGCTTCGGTATGCACCTCTGGATGGCTTCACGAAATGACACTTGAGGAAGAACCTTCGCATCCAGCTTCATCAGAATTACTGATGGGAGCTGCTACTGAACCTTCGGGTTGGTCCCTGCATGTTACAGAGACTCCGAATGTAGGTTGGGGATCGAAGGACATGGCTGAATAAATGTTACAGTGTTGAGCACTATTAAAATTTGAAGGTTTTTTGTCAAGTTAGTGACTAACTTCGTTATGTAAGATTTTTGGAACATTGGTTCATTAGTGGGTTTTGTGATGTGTGGTCAATCTGCGCATAGCATATAGCTGGTACTCCCCGGTATATGGGCTAATATTGTAAAAATGTCTAAGTGTTAATTGGATATCTTATGTAACTGTATATGCAACGGAATACTATTGAATATATACTTGTATATAACTATGATCCCGGGGTTTCTTACTGGTTCTTCCATGGGGGAGTTATTGAATCAGATTATTATTAATAAAATATGGTGGATACTCCACTTTTTCTTAAAAAAAAGAAAATAATTTAAATATTATTAATAAATTATATCTATTATGATTAAAACCAAATCTCAGCATTATTTAATCTATTTTAATCAAGTGTACTCAATATAATATTACATTTAATCCATCCCACCTAATATAATGTTAAAAACTTTAAACTAATATTAATAATCTAATTTAAAAGTAAAGTAAATTAATAAAAATAAATTTAAATCTAAAAAAAACTACAATTATCTTTACCAATAAAATTTTAAACTTAAATCCGAATTGCCAAAACATTAATTTAACCATGGTAAAATCTATCCCTTAAGAAAAACTAAAACTAAAATTTCAAACGCCTAAATAAAAAATAATATAATACAATCCCTAAAATTTAAAATAAAAAACCGGAACATGCTTGAACCCTAAAGGTAAAAATACTTTTTGCAGAGGAGGCCATAAGATTGGATGCGGCGGCTCCCCGCAGAGGACGGAGAAGGAAAACCGCAGAGCGGCGCGGCCCAAGGAAAGCCGAAGGCCGTGAGGGTTGGAGTTAATTTTTTTTTTTAAAGAATCTTTATTAATATAGTTTATGCATAGCATATAAATATATTATTCCATAATATAAATACTAAGCACTACAAACCAGCATAAATTAATAAACAGTGGACACATAGAGGCTTTTTTTTAAATTTTATTTTATGAAAGTCTTCTATAATTTAGCCTTAAAGTATTGTAGGAAAAACATTTTCCTTTTGAGCTTTTTTTTTTTTTTTGAAATAATCTTTTTGTGAATTTAACAAAGGTAAAAAATATATATAAATTCTTTCCTCAAGAACACTAACGTTTACTTAAATCTCCATTTATTCTTGATAAAGAAACATCTATTTTTACCAAATTTACAAGTAGGATTCAAGAAAATATATTTATTTAATTTCTTAAATTTTGAAATTTCATTTGCACAAGTATATGATTCAAAATATTTTTCAAATAAAAAATAAGATTAAAAAGGTTTGAGATTTATTTCTTTACAAGAATCTCTTTTTTTTAAAAAGCAACCAATGTCATCTTGCTATAAGGAGAATAATTATTCAAGTAGTATTAAAACTATATTATGCTACAATAGTCCACAAGACTTACAAGAAATTTAACAAATCTTACATGGTATAATCTCCAAATTTCCTTTCACTTTAATAAATAAAGAAGGATTACACTTCCCATCTAAAGCTTCATATTTCAAAGAAATGAAATCTAACAAAAATAATACAAGGTTACAATGCCATAAAATCCATTTGTTTCCATGTTTCTCTCAAAGATAACTTGCAAGTTCGTGCTTCCAATAGAAACCTATGATAAGATGAGGTTGACAATGGAGGCTCACCTCCCAACCTAGGCCTTTACAAGGCCACCCCCGAGCTTGGGGATCTAATATGGAATGAGATACAAGCATACAAAACTCAATTAACAATCAACATACTCATAGAAATCACATAACCAGAAAACTTTCCATACAAGGTTGAACAAAAGTATAGGTCTCCAAGAGACCCTCTTGAAATAGGGGTAGTGGTAGACCTCACTGTAGGAGAAAGCCAAGTATCAAAATGAAAATATAAGCCTCACATGGACTTGAAAAGGACCATCATCACAAGATGCAATCTTGAAATAACCTCGTTATGCCCCCTAGGTACCCTCAGGGCCTTCTTGGCATCATGGGTATCATGTTACCCCATATTTTTCCAACCACACATGGGAGACTCTACACTAATATAAATCATTTCCTACTACCCTTTCAAAGTTACTCTACCCTCCCAAAGGTGAGTGTGCCTTGAAGACCCATTCAAAATCCAAACACAAAATAAAGACATAAAATAAAATATTAAATTTCAATTTTGAAAATAAAACTTCAAAACATATAGGACTCTATTAATGGAGTTTCAAGCTCAAGAACATCAAGAAACCATGAAATCTACTCTAAAGAAGGCCAACCTTTATCCAAGCTAAGATGAGTTGAGAAAATGGTGATGAGTTATCCTTCCTATGCTCCTCCAAAAGCTCCTCAAATATGAATCTGTCTCTAAGGGTAGAGAGTGGGTGAACACTCAACTCATCCTAAATCCTTCCCTAAATAGGAAAACCTCCAACAAGATCAAGGATTAACCCAAAGGTAAGGTGACCCGAACCAACCCTTAACTACCCACTTTCCTAAACTCTCCAAGGGTGGAGTCAAATGAACTTGGGTAGAAGAGAGAGTGAGGTTAACCAAAGTTAAACTCCTCTTCAAATTTGATCAAGTATTAAAATGACACTTTAAGGGAGAAATAAATGATTTTAGAGGCTCATTAATGATTGAAAATGACCCATAACTCATAGGGTACCAATTTGGGTAACTAAAACTAACCTCGGTTACATCCTAGGAGCCCAAAATACCCTCCCAAACTAACACTGAAGTTAACCTACATATTCTAAGTCAAGAATACTTTCTAAAAACTTCTAACCCTTGGGTAAGCTTGGGTATTACTCCTAGGTAACCTTAGTTAACCCTATAAATAACCCTGGTTCCCTTTAGTAGCCATGTCGATATTAAATTACAACAATTGTCAAACTTGGCACATTAAATTAAAACAAATGACATGACTCAATCACATGAACATTTACTAATCTAATTACACACATGCAAACCAAATTTATGAAATAACCACATAAACAATGAGGTTCATGTCTCTTTATATAAACAAGACCTTGAAAAGCATAAAAATTTACATAGGTTCCAGTACTGGGTCCCCAGTTTAGATCCATGGTCAACTTTTCCTACACACTCAATGCACACATCAGTAGATCCAAAACAACATGATATGAAAACATAAAACCACATCAATAATATACATGCATATAAACCATATATGTATTAGAACTGAAATAACCTAGCATAAGTTTCCTAAAACAAATTTATCATATTACTTTCATACATTTAAACCCAATTAAGACATCATCATAACTGAAACTGAATCAAAACATAACACATCTCAATTGTACCGTGATTACATAATCAAGTATTGAATACATAACTTAGGATTCAACAGATCCTTAAATACATAAAAGTCTCCAAAAGTAAAGATATCTCTAAATACATAATCACTGAAAGCATATAAAGCATAACAAAATAAAGCAGTGAAACAAGGACTAACTAAGGTGGGTCTCACATGCACCCCCTCTAGGCATGAACTTTCTCCTGGAGTTCATTGAAGAGGTGAGGGTACTGTAATCTCATGTGTTGTGTCTTTTCAAGGGATTGTAACCTCATCATAGCAATATCACTGGACCCAAACCTGGTCTAGCCCCCTACCTCGAAGTGCAAGGATTCATCAACTCATAATATGAATGGGCTCCATAGCCAACTGGTCGTCCAAATCCACCTGAGGTCTCAAAGATGGTGGTCTAATGCTCCACTGGCCAATTATCAACTGCTGCAAAAAAACATGTGCGACTTTCCCCTATCCTAAATTGTCGGCTCAGGCAGTGATGCATGCTGACTACCACCTTGAAAACATTCTCTAGCTAAGTGACCCATGGCACCATAAGTGTAACATGGCCCACGTGACTGAACCTGAAATCCTAAAGGCCTAGAGTACTATGAGCATGAAGCCCTAGAGGATTCATTGTACCCACCTCTAGAGGACTGTTGAGTCTATGCTGGAGGTGTGCTTGGCACCTGTGGTCTCCGGTCCTGCTGAGACTATTGTGGTTGCTACTTCTGTGGGGCCTTGAATGACCCTGAGGAGTTCCTCTGATTACCCTTCCATGAGGGTCTCTGATAACCTATAGCCTGAGGTGCGGGATTACGGTTCTGAGACCTATCCCTAGCATTATGTTGTCCTTCGACTATCTCTTCGACCACTAAGGCCCTATCCACTATGAACCTCAAATCTCCTAATGGTACCATACGTACCCTATCTGAAATCGTAGGATTTAATCCCTTGATAAACTTGTTCACCTACAGCTTCTTGTCCCCCATGTATTCCACATAAGGTAGGAGATTGAGAAACTTGCCCTCATAATGGGCTACTATAAGTCCCCATTGTCGGAGATCATGAAACTCATCAATACGATGTTGCCTGAACTATTCTGAAACATATCGAGCTTTGGAAATCTCAAGGAAAGACTCCCACGTAAGGGTATTGATGCCTATGCATCCCTTGGACTCCTCATGTCTCCACCAAGTGGATGCCTGGTCTCTAAAAAGGAGTATCGCAAAACATACTCTAAGGTTGCTACCATAGTTTCACAACCCGAAACACCTCTCAAGACTTAAAAGTCATGCCTCTACTCCTACCCCATCTGCCTCTCCTACGAATGGAGGTGGTTTGAGCCTCATCAATTCTGTGATCTGGTTTCCAATATCGGGGGGTGCTCTATTGAGCCTCTAGGCACCTCCCTCAGGAATACCCCCTGGTACTCTAACGAACTCTTTTTCTTGATCAGCCTGATTTTCTCCTATTCTAGGAGGTGGGCTCCTACTTCTCTCTCTCTACTGAGTCATTGGAGGCATATGATCTAGAATAAGTTTTGAAAGGCCAAAATTAGTGTTGTATTAGGATCAGGAGGTGGTTTAGGAGGTGGACTCTGATTTCCCTCATGATCCTCTACCTCGGGTCGTACCTCCTCACGAGTTGCAGGAGTATGTTTCTGATCATGTCTTTGTCTACGGGTCAGACAAGTGACAGGAGGTATCTACACATACAAGGTATGGTATAGAAATAACGCAGTGGGTTAGGTTCCCAATGTTGCTAAACTTGGCTCTGATACCAAAATGTCATTCCCAAAAGTTGGGCAAAAACACACCAACAAAAAAAATTAAAACACGCTAAAGGAAGGGTGCACTAACTCAAAGATAACACTTGCACGCAAAATGGTGTAGAAGAAAAATAGTAAAAAGAAAGGTCTAATGAGGTAGGATAGCTTTTGGAACTATCCTATAGGGATCCCTAGGTTATACGCTTCGATCTGCACGTAAATCGAGGTAGTTGACCAAAAGTCAACTGTGCCCCAAATTACATGAAAGGAAGTTCCTAGGGCCCGCTAAGTCTTTAGGAAGGCTCATGCACGTGAATCAAGATAGTTGACCCAAAAGTCAACTATCTCCGAAATGTGTGAAACAAAAATTCTAGGGTCCAGAGGGTACAGGGAACACCTGGTGCAAAAATAAGATGATCGGAGGTAGTTTGACCACGGTTGACCAAAAGTCAACTATGCATGAAACTGGTCAAAGGTGACGATAATACTCCCAATAGGGGTATATCGCGTCAATAAGGGGTTATAAGGCCCCCCCCTAACGAGATTACGATGAATGATTCAATATGTTAAATGATTAACTAATTTTAATAAATCGTGTTCTAAACTTTTCAATATAATAATATTTAGTAACAAATCCTAAAGCTAAAAATTAAATGCCTAGTAGTTTAAGATAACTAACATATCTAAAATTTAAACCATCTAAATCAAACCCCATTTATAAATCAATTCTTTCTTTTTTATTTAATTATAATCTAATATACAACTATTTATTAATAAATATAACCAAAACTAATCTTTAATCTTTAAAAGAAATTAATAACTAAATCAATCCAAAATAAATCAACTCAAATTTTAAAATCTAATCTAATTTAAAAGCTTTTTAAAGTAAATTAATTGACAAAACTAAATCTAAAATATAATCTTATCTATTCTTGTATAAATTCTAAATCATTACTTACAAACTTAAATCTAATCTATTAAATATTTACTTTACTTTAATCCACTAAAATTAATCTAAAAATAAATAAATCAAATCCTTCTCTTAATATTATATCTATAATAGTATCTAAGCTTCCCAAATCTAATCCACCAAAATCATACCGAATATTAATTGTTTTAATAATAAATAAAACTCCTTAAAGATAAACATGATTTAAAGAAAAATAAAAATAATCCAAATCTCTAAAAAAATATTATATCATTATAAACAAATCTAACCTATATTTAAATCATACTTAAAACTAAATCTAATCTAATAACAATTTAAATATTATTAATAAATTATATCTATTATGATTAAAACCAAATCTCAACATTATTTAATCTATTTTAATCAAATGTACCCAATATAATATTACATTTAATCCATCCCACCTAATATAATGTTAAAAACTTTAAACTAATATTAATAATCTAATTTAAAAGTAAAATAAATTAATAAAAATAAAATTTAAATCTAAAAAAAAAACTACAATTACCTTTACCAATAAAATTCTAAACTTAAATCCGAATTGCCAAAATATTAATTTAACCATGGTAAAATCTATCTCTTAAAAAAAACTAAAACTAAAATTTCAAACCCCTAAATAAAAAATAATATAATACAATCCCTAAAATTTAAAATAAAAAATAGAACATGCTCGAATCCTAAAAAAAAAAAAAAAAAGATTAAAAAGGTTTGAGATTCATTTCTTTACAAGAATCTATTTTTTTTAAAAGCAACCAATGCCATCTTGCTATAAGGAGAATAATTATTCAAGTAGTATAAAAACTATATTATGCTACAATAGTCCACAAGACTTACAAGAAATTTAACAAATCTTACATGGTATAATCTCCAAATTTCCTTTCACTTTAATAAATAAAGAAGGATTACATTTCCCATCTAAAGCTTCATATTGCAAAGAAATGAAATCTAACAAAGATAATACAAGGTTACAATGTCATAAAATCTAGTTATTTCCATGTTTCTCTCAAAGATAACTCGCAAGTTCGTGCTTCCAACAGAAAACTGTGATAAGATGAGGTTGACCAGGGAGGCTCACCTCCTAACCTAGGCCTTTACAAAGTCACCCCCGAGCTTGGGGATCCAATATGGAATGGGATACAAACATACAAAACTCAACTAACAATCAACATACTCATAGAAATCACATAACCATAAAACTTCCCATACAAGGTTGAACAAAAGGATAGGTCTCCAAGAGATCCTCCTGAAACAGGGGCAGTGGTAGACCTCACTGTAGGAGAAAGTCAAGTATCAAAATGAATATACAAGCCTCACATTGACTTGAAAAGGACCATCTTCACAAGATGCAATCCTGAAATAACCTCCTTATGCCCCCTAGGTGCCCTCAGGGCCTTCTTGGCATCATGGGCATCATGTTACCCAATGTTTTTGCCTCCACACATGAGAGACTCTACATTAACAGGAATCATTTCCTACTACCCCTTCAAGGTTACTCTACGCTCCCAAGGGTGAGTGTGCCTTGAAGACCCATTCGAAATCCAATCACAAAATAAAAACATTATAAAACAAAACATTAAATTTCAATTTTGAAAATAAAATTTCAAAACACATAGGACTCCATTAATGGAGTTTCAAGCTCAAGAACATCAAGAAACCATGAAATCTACTCTAAACAAGACCAACTTTTATCCAAGCTAAGATGAGTTGAGAAAATGGTGATGAGTTATCCTTCATATGCTCCTTCTCCAAAAGCTCCTCAAATCTGCATCTGTCTCTAAGGGTAGAGAGTGGGTGAACACTCAACTCATCCTAAATCCTTCCCTAAATAGTAAAACCTCCAACAAGATCAAGACTTAACCCAAAGGTGAGGTGACCCTAACCAACCCTTAACTACCCACTTGCCTAAACTCTCCAAGGGTTGAGTCAAATGAACTTGGGTAGAAGAGAGAGTGAGGTCAACCAAAGTTACACTCCTCTTCAAATTCGCTCAAGTCTGAAAATGACACTTTAAGGGAGCAATAAATGAGTTTAGAGGCTCATTAATGATTGAAAATGACCCCTAACCCATAGGGTATCAAGTTGGGTAACTAAAACTGACCCCGGTTACGTCATGGGAGCCCAAAATACCCTCCCAAACTAACCCTAAAGTTAGCCTGTGGATTCTAAGTCAAGAAGAATTTCTAGAAACTTCTATCCCTGGGGTAAGCTTGGGTACTACTCCTAGGTAACCTTAGTTAACCTTATAACTAACCCTGGTTCCCTTTACTAGCCATGTCAACATTAAATTACAACAATTGCCAAACTTGGTATATTAAATTAAAACAAATGACATGACTCAATCACATTAACATTTACTAATCTAATTACACACATGCAAACCAAGTTTATGAAATAACCACATAAACAATGAGGTTCATGTCTTTTTATATAAACAGGACCTTGGAAAGCACATAAATTTACATAGGTTCCAGTACTGGGTCGCCGGTTTAGATGCATGGTCAACTTTTCCCGCACACTCAATGCACACATCAGTAGATCCAAAATAACATGATATGAAAACATAACACAACATCAATAATATACATGCATATAAACCATATCTGTATTAGAATTGAAATAACCTAGCATAAGTTTCCTAAACCAAATTCATCAGATTACATTCATGCATCTAAACCCAATTAAGACATGATCATAACTGAAACTGAATCAAATCATAATGTATCTCAAGTGTACCCTGATTACATAATCAGTACTAAATACATAACTTAGGATTCAACAGATCCTTAAATACATAAAAGTCTCCAAAAGTCAAGGTATGTCTAAATACATAATCACTAAAAGCATAGAAAGCACTGAAAGCATAACAAAATAAAGCAGTAACAAGGACTGACTAAGGTGGGTCTCACAGGATCATTTACCATATTGAAACTCTTCTTTAATTCCTATTTTGGAGGCTTCAGACTTGGTGTTTTTTTCCATATGTATCTTCGAGTTTTGATATTTTCCTTGTTTTCCATCCCGATTTGAGTAGTGTCATTTGAGGGCACTCATACAAATTACTACAATTCTTTGATAGTGTTTGCAACTTCATTCTTCAGAGGTGTTCTACATGTTCTTCTTTTGATTAGCTCTTCATATTTTAGTTTTTTTTCTATCTGTATCTTCGAGTTCTGATGTTTGCCTTATTTTCCATCCTGATTCGAGTAGTCTCATTTTAGGGTATTCATGTAGATTACAGTATTCTCTACTTGATCTTTGTTCCTATTTTCTATGAATTTTACTAGTTTAGAGGCTTCTTTAGTCCTTCATTAGACTTCATCTCTTTTTGGAGAGGGTTTTTTACCACTTGGTTTTCTCCTTTTCTCCTCTTTACATAGATTTTTCGCACTTGGGTACTTGATTAGGCCCTGTTGCTGATTTTCCTACTTTCAATAGGTGTTTCTAGGTTTTTAGCTTCTCCCTAAGTTTATCTTAAGGGGGGGTGTTAGATTAAAAATGTATTTTCTCTTATTAATTAAATTATTATTGATTTAATTATCAAGGAACTTTTTTATCTGTAGTTCACTTAAGCTAAACTTTAGGCATGCAATAATTAATTCTTTTATTAATTATTCATGCAACCTAGGTTTCTCCACCCTTCTTAGAGTGTTGATCTCCTTTATTAGATTGATCACTTTGTAATTATTAATTCTTTTTCAATTCCCTCATTTTCTCTCTAGATGAATATTTTCATCTTTTAGATCTATGTGAGTTTTGTCTCCATTCTTTGCCTTTGTGACAGGTATTTTGTTGCAGGTGATCTTGGATTTTGAATGATTTTAATTCTAACATAAATACGTGACTAAATATGTCTAAATACGTGACTAAATCAATGACTAAATTTGTGACTAAATCCACGACTAAATCATTTAGTAGTAAGTTTAGTCACATATTGTTGTTTTGTACTAGTTTTTGTTACAATAAGGACTTTTCTTTAAAGGAGGACAATTATGCATTCCTAAGTGTTCAATGAGGACCAATATCATTCAAGAAAAGAATAGTGGTGCTATGTCTGGTCATTGTGGATTAGATAAGACATTGGAGCTACTAAGAAGGAACTACTTTTGGACAATATTACAAGTTGATGTTAGAAAGTTTGTAGAGACATGTTCTATTTGTTAAAAAGCCAAAGGAAGGAGTACAAATACAGGTTTATATCAACCTTTACCTATTCCATCAAGACCATGGGAGCATGTAAGTATGGATTTTTTCATGGGATTGCCCAAGACCCAAAGAGCATTTGATAGTATTTTTTCTCTTGTGGATAGATTTAGTAAATGACACATTTCTTACCATGCAAGTCCACTAGTGATGTATCCTACATTGAAAACATTTTATTCAAAGAGATAATTAGCATTCATGGACTACCTTTCAATATTGTGTCAGATAGAGATGTCAAATTTGTTGGTCATTTTTGGAAGACTTTGTGGAAGAAACTTGGGACAAACCTATCATTTTCATTAGCCTATCATCCACAAACAGATGGGCAAATAGAAGTTGTGGTGGTACCCTAAATTTTGAGAATTTAGAAATCCCAATATATTATCAAGAAGCAAGTTTCTCCATACTAAAAAATTAAAGGAAGGAAGCTTTATGACACAAATAAATAGAACTAACTAATCGAAGCCTTCAGAAAATGCTGGAATTTCAACCTGCTACAAAGATGATGTCGACAGAGGCTGAAGATGGTCAAATTTTAAAAATCTAATACCGACCCAGTTTGGGAAATCAAATTTCCTATCTCCAAAAAAAATCTTAGCTTTTCACAATGTGTTTTGGATTTTCTACCAAAGCCAAATCCGAAAGTTAGGTAGTTATTTTTTAGTTAGTTTAGTGGTTTTTCAAAATATTTTATAATAAGGGTTGTGTCTTTTCACCTTAAGGAGGTGTAAAAAAAAATCAAACACATATATATACATAATGTAAAATGTAAAGACAACAATAATACAATTTCACATGGATAGTTTTTAATCAACAAGTATAAACATGGACTTGGATATACTATTTTTTCAAAATCAATAAAGAT
>MU223256.1:372400-392926 GCA_018584345.1 Thuja plicata | reverse complement strand
TATATATATATATATATATAAGTTAAATTGTAGATTAGTGAATAATTATTCTAGTGATGGATGGATATATATATGCTACATGTCTTTTTGTTCCTATTAACATTTATGATGTAGAAGGACTCAATGGAGTAGTGATTATAAAATGGTGCTCACACAGGTCATACCTTTAGAGACCAAGTCATGCAGTTCAGTAGGGATCAAAATTTGAAGCAGTCCAATGATGAACTAGTCACAACTCATGTGGAGAAAGTCAAATAGTTTCTATCAATGTAGAAACAATCTATGAGATAGTGGGAGCTATATCTACTCTTTGTGAAGTTGAACATGTTTTTTTGTTCCTCATTTAGGGGATGGTTTTCCTCCTTTCTAGTGTCATAATAACTCATATCCACCTATGATTTTAGTGTTGAAATATTAGTGGTTAGTTAGTTAGTAAGTTTATGTTATAAATAATAAGTTGCACTCCTTTAGAAGCTATCTTATTTAGATTAAGATTCTATGTAATAACATTTCTAGTTTTCAATATATTTTTTAGTTAAGTCAGCCATGCTTTATAATCCATTACTATTTGAAGAATGAATAGGGAAATGAATTTTTTATTTTATAATTGGGTAACTACATTTTGGATACTCATACAAGTGGGCCCACTTGGTGAGTAATTCCCTTCAATTTCACCATTAGTTTCGTTCATCTTTATTTGCAAAGTTTTAGAGTTTGTATATTCCTACAGCCATAAGAAGTGATTCCTGTGACTATTCCTATAGCCAAGGTAGATAGAGTAGTCCCTGTCTGGATATCTTGAACTTTCATGTAGTAGGTTTCATATGTTTAACTTCAACATTTGGATTATGTCAAGCATTTGAATTATTTCCATTCCAAACATTTTCTTTTCAATATGTTTTCATACGACTATAGGATAGCATGGTCTTAGTAGGAATTTAGTGCACATACCATAAAACACCATTTCAAGTTTATGTACCTTGGGTTGAAAATTAAATGAGCCTTCTCTTCAAGAAAGATAGATACTTAGCTTGGATGTCCAACCCTTGAGTTGTGTTTCATATCTTAGTTATTGTTCTAATAGGGAAGTCAAACATTTTTGGCATCGTTGTCAGGGATGGTGTCAAACTAAGGACCTCTTGCAACCGCAAATTAATTTTTTAGTTCATTTCATGCCTTATTTCAGTTAATTCTTAAATTTTCATTCCAACTAAATTTAGTTAAAATCGTCAATTTGCATGTATAAAAGAAGAAGAGATGACTTAGGAAGAATCCTTCATAATGACCTTGAGAACCAGTTAGGTGATATTTTTGTTCACCAAGAAGAAGAAAAAGAGAACTATTTTTCTGATGTTGTGCCAAATTTACACCCCTCTTCATCTTCCTTAGAAGAATAACTAGTTGACTAAAACATGTTTGCTGATATATTGGCTAATATACCCGATCCTTCATTTGTGAACCCATTTTCTCAACATCAAGTTTACAATCAACCGACTTAAGTAGTTTATCAACCAAGAGGTCAAACAAGGGTTCAACCAAGGATGGATATAAATCCACCTCCTCCTATGTTTCAATTTCCAATTGTTGATCAAAATGACAACAATAACCTCAAGAATATCCATTCCTCAGCTCTTCCCAAGTTTTATGGCCTAGTGACAGAGGACCCTGATACATTCCTTTTTGAGTTTGATATCCTCTACAAAAGATATTATTACACTACTGATTCCCATTGGCTTAAGCTATTCCCTGCTACTCTGAAGGAATCAACTTTGAGATGGTTCATTGGTCTAGGGAGAGATATTGCTACTTGGGATGAAATGAAAACAACATTCTTAGAGAAATATAAAAAATATTATAGGGAAAATGATATGAGAGGGGATTACATCTTTCATATGCAGTAGAAGGAGGAAGAAATTTTGGAGGACTAAATTTAAAGGTTCTTATTGAGTTTGCAAAAGTCCACACATGATCAAGTCACTGAAGAATCTCATAAGTTTCTCAATTTAAGAGGGATTAACGAGAGTTGCATGGGGGCTTTGGACTTAATAGATAGAGGAGATATCAGACAAGCAGGTTGGGATGATCATAAGAAGATATTTCTGAACTACTCTAGAGAAGCCAAAAAAAAGGGAAGAGGTTACCAATCTACTATAAGAAAATCAACTAGTAATGGAGTTTCAAGGACATAAATCACTCACCTATTGTCAAATTTCAAGCAGGATATCATAAATAGTATGGCTACATAGTTGGACAAAATGCAAGCCAAAAAGAACCATGAGTAGGAAGAGATAATACTAGTTGAGTTTTTTACTCATTGCAGACATAAGAAAAAGGACCATAGATGCAAGATGGTGGCTCACATAGAAAACAATCCACTTCCCACTTAATTCAAGCTAGTAGAAGGAGATGATGACTAAGTTTTCTTCATTGCACAAAGAAGGCCATTGGCTCTAAGACAAGGTATGCCACAAGACCCCTTAAGTTTTAGTATTCCATATTTAAATTCTTATAATAATCACTGGAAACCCCAATATAGTCCTAATCCTGGGGGTTACAAACCAAAATTTTGGAATAATCTCCAAAAATATTGTCCAAATTATGAAAACCCTACACCCCACTGAAAGCCTCCTCCAAGAAACTGGTAGAAACCTTAAGGAAGATATCCACAAACTAAAGGATCATGGAAACCACCCCAGGTTAATTGGAAACAAGTCCCACAATGGAGAGGAGGTCATCAATGACCAAATCAGCTAGTTGGTTATCTTTAGCCACCTCAGCAAACTCAACAACCAATATTAATTTCATCTCTTGCAGCCACTAATAATCCTTCTAGACCTACCCAGTTATCTTATCAGCCTATTCCTTATCCAAACAACAAGCTACAACAACAAAAAACAACCTATTTATTATGTAGACCCAAGTCTATACCCTACATATGCTACAAATATAAATGATATTCACTTAAGGTCTAGAACAACTTTTCCACCTTCAGCTCCACTAGTTATAAATAAAATGCCTACTGATGATGTAGAGACAACTAATGTTCATGAACCTGTTCAACCAATTTTGGTAAAGGAACTAGAAATTCCAAAGCATTCCAATGCCATTCCCCCATTCCCACAAAGGCTAGAACTTGAGGTAACCAAACCAGAAAAGGCTACCACTTTTTATATCCTAGATCAATTGAAACACATTTGTGTTAAAACAACCCTCTTTCAAGATATAAAGGATGTTCCAATCTATGGAAAATCTATCAAAGATGATTGTTTAAAGAAACTAGGGAGAAATAAGAAATATTCCTAAATAGTGCATGTCCTTGGTCATTTAGCAGACATCATGCTTGGTAAAGATACAACGCCTAAATATTATGATATTGGTAGTCCTATAGTGGGAGTCATTATTAATGGCATCCTAGTAAAAAATGCTTTGATAGACCTAGGGGAAACCATTAATGTCATTAAAAAATATACCATGCATCAACTTCAAATTACCAACCTATAGTCTATACCTATGGTCGTATAGCTCAGTGATAGCTCCACTATAAAACTAGATGTAATGATTGAGGAACTAGTTGTCACCTTAGACTCTTGGGAGTATCCAACCGACTTCATGATTATTTCCTAAAGAGACATTGGGTGGGTATCCCATCATCTTAGGAAGGCCTTGGTTAGCTATAGTTGATGCATTCATAGGATGTTGGTCAAGAGATATGACTATCTTAGATGGTCTGACTACAAAGAAGCTTTCCCTTTATCCTCTGCACAACCTCGACCTAAGATAGTAAATCTATTATGGCCAAACCTAGGGGAAGAAATAGAGGAGTTAACATAGTTGTAAAAATTATGATTTTGGAAGAGGATGAGGTACTCAATAACATTATGCAGAATAATTATGGAATGAGTGAGAAACCTTTTGGTTGTTCATCAAATAAGAAGTGTTCATTAAAGTCTATCCTCCCTAGGTATGGCTCATCAACACTTCCTAAAACCAAGGAAATTATTCACAAGTTACTAGCACATGAAGTTCAAATTCCATATCTTACCGAAACATTCATGATAGTGATGAAATATAACTAATTGAATGTTTGAAGATGATATATTGATGATCACCGAGATGCAAAAGTGAATGAAAGACATTAAATTTGTTACTGTATTGTATTTCCATTGATGTCAACTTGATATAGTCTTGATTTTTCATACACATAATATCATAGCCTTGAAAAGATGAAGAGACAAATTTTATGTTGTCGATAAAACATGAAAAAGTTTTCTATACACCGAGTGACAGTAAAAATTGACGAATAGTGCACACCAATAGATAGTGAACACCAAGCAGTTCATAGGGTATACCGAGTACTGCAGTAACTGAGCAAGTGTTACTGAGCAAGAGATATTTTTCAAGCATAACTGAATTTGATGACCGATCAAAACTGAAGTTAAAGAATGAAAAAAATACTTAGCTGACAAGAGCTATATTTAGAGATTGACTGATTGATTGATTTATTCTTAAAGATCAGTTAAACTAAAGCATGAAAGAGATTTAAAGCGATTTTTATTCACATCTATTAATGAGATATTTAAGGAATAAAACTAAACCAAAGATTTACAGGATAAATTAAGCATGACAAGTTTTACAGATGAAGAAGTGATCTATGACAAAGACAAGGAGATTGAGTGGCTAATCATGTCTATATAACAAGACAAGGAATTAATTATGAAAGAGAGAATTTTGAATGCAATTTTGGTAAAGATAGAAGTCTTCATACATATCTGATCATACAGAACAAAGAATGGAGCTAAGGAATTCTGCAGACACCGAGCAATAGAGGACAAAGCATTCACCAAGAAAAAGAAAGGAAGAGAGAAAAGGAACTAAAGTGAACATTGACTAGAGAGGTATTATTGGACTAACAATAGATCTGAATATATGCAAGTTAAAGTTGTATTTTGAATAGATCATTTAGTGTATCAGTTTAACCATTGATTCAGAAAATCTCTTAACCGAGTGGCATTTAACAGTCCTTATTGTATTGAGATACTCAAGAGTATCAAAATGTTTTCTTATTGAAAACATAGTGAATTCTAGGTCAAAAGACAAACTATTAGTTTTAAATCCTCTAACAAGGTCACACTTAACAGTGTGTATTGTAACCTTTAACAAGGTTGCCTCTTCACCGAGCTCACTTTAGAAGAGTGAACACATTTTACGTTACTGGTCCCAGGTGTTTTTACCTTAGCAGGGTTTCCACGTTAAAATATGTGTCAAATGTGTATTCATTTCATTGCATTGATATTTTTCTTTACACATTATTGAAACTAGATTGGTCGGTTAACACTAAGTTTATTTACTGCTATTTGGTAAATTCTAAATAAGATAAATAGAATATCTTACTAAGAAAGTTATATTTGTTAAAGTTATTTATGGCATACATCTTGATGGAATGAAAGATAACTAGAGGGTATTATATTTGAGAGATAAGTTTTGGTTGGATTTTTGGAATTATTTTTAAGGCCACTGATTCACCCCCCCTCTGTCAGTTATTCTAACAATTAGTATCATAGCTTTGGTGCTTGGAAGAATAGTTTAAAGGGACTTAAGCTAAAGATCACAAGATGAGTAAAAAGGATGTGCGTAATTTGAACAAGGAAAACTTTGCATCATGGAAAAGAAAGATGAGACTTCATCTATCATGTCTTAAAAATGATGTCACACAATACTTGGATTTGAATATGTTGCACCTACTGGACCTCTAACTATTGATTAATTAAGAGAGAAACATGAGCACAAGCCTATGATGATAAAACTTGCTTCTTCACTATTTGATGCTGAATTTGAAGATGTTAAAACATACACCTCTGCAAAGCAAATGTGGGACAAACTCAAGCTAGTACACGAAGGAAACACCAATGTGCTAAGAGCTAAAGCTAAAAGCCTAAGAGGAAAGTTTGATGACCTAAGAATGAAAGAAGGAGAGAACATCACTCAGTATAGTAGCAAAATCAAAGAAGTTGTTAATTGTATCCGTGGAGTAGGAGTACTTGAGGAAGAAATAGTTGTAAGTAAAATTTTGATAATGTTACTGCTTGTTTATGCTATTAGAGTATCTGCAATTCTAGAAATGAGAGCAGTAGAAAATAAAAATGTTACTCTTGATAGTTTGATTGGTATACTTATTTCATTTGAGATGAACAACTATGAAAATAGTGTCTTACCTACTATTGAGTCTGCATTCAAATATTCTCTGAAAATAAGCAAATCTAGTAACAAACACACTATGAGAAATGATAGTGACAATGATAGTGATGAACAAGAACTTGATGAACTTGAAGCACTAATGGCTAGGAGATTACATAGAGGTAAAGGAAGATATATAGGTAAATTACCATTGGTCTATTTTAATTGCAAAGAAATTGGACATTTTGCTACTAGATGCCCTAACAAGAGAAAATATGAAAGAAACAATGACATATCTTATGAAAAGAAGTATGACAGAAGTGATGACTGAGGCTACAAAAGCAACCACCAATTTGATAGAAGAGATAACCAATATTACAAGGAAAAAGGAAAGAAGGCTTGTTACCTGGTTGAGAACAAAGCTAAAAATTCTAACACTGATCCTGAAGAAGATGTTGAGGTAGTATTTGTTGCTGTGAAGGATGACTTAGACAAAGAAGAAATGTATGTTGAAAAATAAATCATATCTAAAGTTAGAAAAATGATGTCTGGATTATTGATAGTGGATGTACTCATCACATGAATGGAGATAAAGAAAAGTTTGAAACTTTTGAATATTATAATGGTGGATCAGTTAGGATGGGTAATGACTCACCTTGCCCAGTTGAAGGAAAAAGGTACCATCATTTTGAATAATCTAATAAGATGTGAAAATGCATATTGGGTGGAAGGAATTAAATATAATTTATTGAGTGTTTCATAGCTAAAAAACATAGGACACCGAGTTGCAGTTGAGAACAAAAAGGAAATGATATATAATGAAAAAGAAAAGTTGATTGGTACTGGTGAACAAACAAAATGTAATCTATTCTATCTTGATGATATTGAGACCAATTTTTTATTGGCTATAAATGAAGATATTTGGTTATGGCATAAAAGGTTATGTCATGTGAACTTTGACAACATGGTTAAGATAAGTAAGAAAAAAAAAATACTTAAGGTTTACTGAGTATTTCAAAGCCCGGCCATGTTATGTGCAAGAACTATCAAATAGGAAAAATGACAAAGTCTAGTTTCAAGAGAAAAACCTACATATCTAATGTTATTCTAGAGTTAGTCCATACTGACTTATGTGGACCAATGAGAAAAAAGAGCTATTATGGTAATAGATACTTTATTCTATTTTTTGATGACTATTCTAGGATGATGACTGTCATGTTCTTAAAAGAGAAATCTGAAGCATTTAAGGTTTTCAAATGGTATAAAGCTAAAGTTGAAAAAAAAAGTGGAAAATAACTGAAATGTTTAAGATCATATAGAGGAGGAGAATTTATTTATGATGAATTCACTAACTTTTGTAATGAGGATGGGATTACAAGACATGTTTCTGCACCAAGAACACCACAACAAAATGGGATTGCTAAAAGTAGGAATAGATCAATTGTTTACTATGCCAGAACACTAATGATTGAAAAAGGCATCACACAAACATTCCGAAGAGAAGCTTTAAGTACTACCATCTATACACTAAACCAAGTTCAATTGAAGAAAGACACAAATACGACACCTTATGAGCTATGGTATGGATACACACCAAATGTAAGTTAATTTAGAATTTTTGGAAGTCAATGTTATATAATGAAAGATGATAGAAATGGAAAACTTGACTCTAAAAGTGATGAAGGAATATTTCTAGGATATTCTACTAAAAGAAAAGCTTATAAATGCCTGAACAAATCTTCTAACAAAATCATTGAAAGTGAAAATATTAAAGTGGATGAATTTTCTAAGAAAAATGATGAGGAAAGAAGAAAGGAACCTAAAGATTATAACAGATTTGTCTACATTGAAGAACCTGAAACCTTTCCCAAGTGATAGAAAAATGCAACTGAGCAATAGGATGCACACACTGAGAATTAGGAAAATGCTCACAATGCTAAACCAAGTGATAATGAACATCACGATGAAGATCAAAATGAAGAACATAGATCTAAACCTATACTTGCTAAATATGTCAGAAGACACCATCCACAGGACCAAATCATTGGAGACAAGAGAGAAGGAATGAGAACAATAAGTAAGTCTCTTAACAATAGATGTTTGATTTGTGATTTTGAGCCTAAATTTATTAATGCTGCACTTGAGAATCAAGAATGCGCTAGTGAAATGAATGAAGAGATTGAAGAGATTGAGAAGAATAAAACATGGACATTAATCCCTAGACCGAGTGACAAAAAATTCATTGGCACCAAATGGATTTTCAGAAACAAACTAAATGAGAATGGAGAAGTCACAAGGAACAAAGAAAGAATGGTATGCAAAGGGTATGCACAAGAAGAAGGTATTGATTATGTAGAAACCTTTACACCCATCGCTAGACTAGAAGGAGTAATAATTCTACTTTCTTATGCTGCCTTTAAAGGATTCAAAGTATACCAAATGGATGTTAAATCTGTATTTCTGAATGGAATACTAGAAGAGGAGGTATACATTGAACAACCTGAAGTGTTTTTTGATCCTAACAAGAGGAACATGGTTTGTAAAATACACAAAGCCTTGTATGGATTGAAACAACATCGAGAGCATGGTATGAAAGAATTCACTCTTATTTCATTAGTATTGGATTTATTAGAACAAGTGATAACAATAATCAATATTTAAAATGAGATACTGATGATAAGAATTTTATTGCTGAGATAATTGTTGATGATATCATATTTGGAGGTAATGATATGCTCTAAAAATCATTTGCTAATGAAATGAGAAAATAATTTGAAATGTCAATGTTTGGAGAGATCAAATTTTTATTGGCCTACAGATTCTACAACAAGATGAAGGCATCTACATCACACAATCCAAATACATCAAAGAAATTCTGAAGATATTCAAGATGGAGGACTCAAAACTAGTCAGAACACTTATGGAAATGAGATGCAAATTGACAAAGGAAGACAAGACAACTGAGGTAAATCAGACTTTATATAGATCTATGATTGGAACACTAATGTATGTTGTACACACTAGACCTGATATAGCACATGCAGTTGGTATAGTTGCAAGATTCTCTACTAATCCTAAGGATCACACATGACTGGTGTTAAAATAATTTTGATATATTTTAAGAATAATTTTGATATATCTAAAGACTAATGAAGACTATGGTTTGTGGTACAATAAAGAAGGCAATTTTTTTCTACAAGTTTATACTGATGTTGATTGGGCTGGAAACATAGATGATAGAAAGAGCACAATAGGAGGAGCATTCTTTATGGGTGATAGACTTATCACATGGATAATTAAAAAGCAAGGATGCATATCTCAACCAATTGCATAAGAAGAATATGTAGCTACTGCTCCAAATTGCTCTAACATTGCATGGATCAAGAAATTGTTGAAAGGTATGAATGAATAAATTCTTGACCCAGTAATTATCTATTATGATAATACTAGTGCTATAAACATCAAAAATAACCCTGTGATGCATGCTAAAATAAAGAAAATATCTATTATGTATCTTTACTTGAGGGAACAAGTACAAGAGAAAAAAGTGATACTGGAATATGTACAATCCAAAGAACAATTAGCAGACATATTCACAAAACCACTGCCAAAAGATACATTTGAGTACCTGAGGAATAAAATAGGGGTATGACCTTTGTCTACTGGTCACTAAGATGACTGGGAGGCTACATCATCCTGAAAATTATCATAAGATTATTCATGTTGATGCAAGCTGAGATATGGACTATAATGACATATCAATCCACTAAAGGGACAAAAAGCTTCAAAGGGAGAAAAATATTGTTGGCTACTACAAAGCTGTAATTTTTTTTGGCATTACTATCAAAGGGAGATAGATATTCAATGATATATCCATAAAGGAGAAGAAAATACAAAAGGAGAGAGATATTCAATGAAGTAACCATCCATCAAAGGGAGAGAATTGGAAAGAGTTAACACTTCATATCTATCTAGAAAAGGGAGAATTGATTCTACAAGAAAGGAAGAGACATAATTAGAAAATATAATTTCTACTACTATCCACTGAAGGGAATGAAGAAAGGGAGAGCACACAAAAGAATAAAATCTAAGCTAGAAGAGCTTACCGAGATTCAGATATTTGAATTGGTTATAGAACAATAAGTTTGGTATGTTATGGCATATCTTATACTGCATATTTCATAGTATGTTTCCATCAATGCCAAAGGGAGAGATTGATGAACTATAACTGATTGAATGTTTGAAGATGATAAGTTGATGATCACCAAGATAAAAAAGTGAAGGCAAGACATTAAATCAGTTAATGTATTGTATTTTCATTGATGTCAACTTGATATAGTTTGATTTTACATACAAATAATATCATAACCTTGAAAAGGTGAAGAGACAAAGTTTATGTTGTCGGTAAAACATAAATAAGTTCTATATACACTGAGTGATAGTAAACACCGATAGATAGTGCACACGGACAGACAATGAACACCAAAAAGTTCATAGTGTATACCAAGCACTACAATAACCAAGCAAGAGTTATTTTCTGAGAATAACTGAAGTCAATGACCGAGCCAACTGAAGTTGATGACTGATTAGAACTGAAGTTAAAGAACGACAAAACTACTTAGCTGGAAAGAGCTATATTTAGACATTGACTGATTGATTTCTTTATTCTTAATGACTAGTTAAACTAAATCATGAAAGAGATTTAAAGAGAGTTTTATTCACAAATATCAATGAGAGATTTGCAGAATAAAACTAAATCAAATCTTTACGGGATAAAGAAAGCATGGCGAGTTTTACGGATCAAGAAGTGATCTACGAAAAAGACAAGGAGATTGAGTAGCTAATCATGTCTATATAAAGAGAAAAAGAATTCATTATGAAAGAAGGAATGCTGAATATAATTTTGGTGAAGATAGAATTCTTCATACAGATCTGATCATACAGGCTGAAGAACAAAGCCAAGGAATTCTGTAGACACTGATCAACAGAGGACAAAGAATTCACTGAGAAGAAGAAAGGAAGAGAACAAAGGAACTAAAGTGAACATTGATCAGAGAGGTATTATTGGACTAACAATAGATCTGACTATATTCAAGTTAAATTTGTATTTTGAACATATAATTTATTGTATCAGTTTAACCATTGATTCAGAAAATCTCTTAACCGAGTGGGATTTAACAATCCTTATTGTATTGAGATACTCAAGAGTATCAAAAGGTTTTCTTATTGATAACATAGTGAATGATAAGTCAAAAGACAAACTGTTAGTTTTAAATCCTCTAAAAAGGTCGCACTTAATAGTGTGTATTGTAACCTTTAATAGGGTTGTCTCTTCACCAAGCTCACTTCAGAAGAGTGAAAATATTTTGGGTTACCAATCCCAGGTAGTTTTTCCCTTAGCAGGGTTTCCACATTAAAATCCATGTATCAAATGTGTATTCATTTCATTGCATTGATATTTTTATTTACACATTATTGAAACTAGATTGGTCAGTTAACGCTAAGTTTATTTACTGCTATTCAGTAAAGTCTAGAAAAGATAAACAAAATATCTTATCGAGCAGGTTATATTTGTTGAAGTTATTTATGGAATACATATTGATGGACTGAAAGATAACTAGAGAGTATTATATTTGAGAGATAAGTTTTGGTTGAATTTTTAGAATAATTTTTAAGGCCACTGATTCACCCCATCTTAGTTATTCTAACAAATAGAGTTGAAAAAATAAGTGGAAGTCTCACTAGGATGATTCCTGAATATCAATAAGAAACTTAGTCAAGAGCAACAACTATCATTAGTAAAATTTCTTCAAAATCAAAAGCATGCTTTTAATTGGGATTATAATGACATGAAAGGATTAGATCCTAAGCTACACACTTATATAATTTATATCAAAGAAGATTGTATATCTTTTAGAAAATCCCAGAGGAGAGTTAATCCTTCACTAAGAGTGATAGTTGAGGGGGAGTTCCAAACAATATAGATGTCGAGTTCATATATCCTATATCTGACAACCAATGGGTGTCACCACTTGTCATGGTTCCTAAGAAAGGTTGAAAATGGAGGGAATGCCTATATTATAGTTAAATCAAGAAAACAACCAAGAAAGATCATTTTCCCCTTCCATTCACAGATCAAGTTTTATACTCTCTAGCTTGAAAGAAGTATTTTTTAATTTTTTGATGGCTTTAGATGTTACAACTAGATAAGGATTGCACCTGAAGATCAAGAGAAAACCACATTTACCTGTCCATGGGTAACTTATGCATATTTTTTTTCCCTTTGGTTTTTGTAATGCTCCAACAACCTTCCAAAGGGCATGTTGGTTCCCAAATTAATAGATTGGAAATCCTATGAGCTTGCCTACTCATTATGGGATCTTTCAACTGACTTGGCCAAAAAATGGGAGTGATCGATTATGATCATCCTCCCCTACACTTTAGGCTTTGCAGAACTAAGGTGAGTGGGCCTATACCTTAAGCTAATCTCTAGGTTCAAGGATTTTTATAGCAGATAGAAATATTTAAGAAAATTTGAGTGATCTCTCAAGATGGAAAGTGAATTCTCTAGATAGATCGAATTGTGAATATCACAACTAGTAATTAATATAATTCTATAAAAATACTTTGATAAAATTAATTTTGAAAGGATTCTTTGTTGTGTAAATGAATTGTAAAATGTATATAATTATTTCTTGGTTGGAAATTCCTTAAAGATACTTGATTCAAACACCTTAAATCAGTATTAGACTAGTTCCTTTATCCTCTGAGAGTAGTATCAATTCAATTAAAAAATGATCCTACGTATGACCCTATAAGACAGTTTTAACAACTTACTTCCCAAGTAAGTGTTACTTGACAAAATCCTCTACAAGCTAATGAATGATTTTGATAAGATTGTCATTGCTAGAAACTAACATCAAGGATAGGAAACAAACATCAAGTATAAAGTACTATAAAAAATCATAGTTTATTGGCAAGAAGGTTATGATTATTAGAAAATTTTATTGGAAATTTTTATTGGTGAGAGGAAAAGAGAAGACTAGAATCAAGGACAACATCCTACTATCACATCGAAAATTGAAAGAATCAAGAAACCCTAATTAGGTTAGTCAAATATAGGACAAAAAAATTAGGTCAAGCATATACTTTAAAATGAGATCAAAGAGAAAGTGATATGAAGATGAAGAAGATTTAGTGAAGTGACATTGCAAAGTATCGGTGAAGAGAAGTGAAGTGTAAATTAGAGAAGGAATAGAGAAGAACAAGGTTTGAAAATTTTTAGGAGAAAGTATTCATAGGTCAAATTTCTTGTTGATTTATTTCTAACAGTTTAGCAATAAGATTGTGAAATCTCTTAATCCGGTAGTCTCTAACGGGACTGAGAAGTTCTATTCAGGAACTTATTGTAAATTATTTAACAGGGTGAACACTGTATAAGTGGGATAAAATCCTTTAACCGGGTTACTCCTAATAGGGTATACAACTTTAACAGGTCTCTAGGTAAATCCCATAGTTGGGTAGCATTTAATAGTTCTTTTGTAAGATCTTAATCGGGAACCTTATTATTGTAGTGATAAGTTGTGGGTTCCATCCCTACTAAAGTTTTTTCCTCTTACCAAGGGTTTTCTATGATACCAAAAAATTGTGTTAAGTTCCTGAATGTTTATGTGTTTATGTTTGTTAATTTTCAAGTTATCGATTATTGGTTAATATTACAACAATTATCGGTTAAATACATAACATATATCGGTGTCGATAAACATGAGAGTATAAGATTGAGATTGATATGGAAAAAGTGTGAATTGTTTGAGGTACTGATTCACTCCCCCTCTCAATCCCTAACCTAAATTTTTCCAACAATTGGTATCAAAGTGCATTCGTTCTCTAGAAGAAAAGTTTAACATCTTGGAGTAGATATGAGATAATGGAAAGTTATAGGTATCAGAAACAGTTGGAGGAAGGTCTAGAAGATGCTAATGAAATAATTCATAATTTGAAGAACACGATAAAGTCATCATTTTCAAAATGAAAGGAACTAACATAAAAACTAAACATGAGCCTTGATGAACTTGAAATACTATCAGAAGGAACTATAAATTATGAGGAAGTTGATGCTTCTATTGTTGATCTATTGAAAAATAAAAATGAATTACTTGAAGAAGTTAGTAGGATGAAGAAAGAACATGAAAGTCAAGCCTTGAGAATGACATAAATACTGGAAAGAATGAGAACTATCAAGAGTGCTAAAGAAATTATTGAAACAAAAAAGAGAGATTCTAAAGAAACAATTACTGGAAAAGACATACTACTGGAAATAAAATAGAGAGAGATTCATGCACAAAGAGAACTGATAGAAAGTACAAGTGATAGGAATTTATAACTATAAGCCGAAAATCAAAGACTGAAGCAAGAGAACAATGAATTGAAGAAAAATCTGAAAGGTGAAAAATAAATCAATGCAAGACTTACAAAATTTGAGAAAAGCATGCAGAATATTGATGAACAATTGAAAAATTAGAGAAAACCAAGTGACACTACTGGATTGGGATATATTGGAAACAACACTATGGAAATTAGAGAATCCTCAAAATTTGGAGACACAAGTGATATACAAGGTAAGAAACACTATAAGCCTACTTTTTACAATTGTAGAAAATATGTTCACACAAAATACATTTGTCAAATGAAAAAGTGAATTATAGTGAGAAAACATCCTCTAACGGTTATTGTTACAACTGTAACAAGTTTGGTCATAGAGCATATGAGTGTAAATTTGAAACAATCACTAGATCATTAGAGAAACATTTCTATGAATATTTTTATAAATGTAATCACTATGGACATAAAGATAAAGAATGCAAAACCAAAACACCAACAATGAGGAAAATGGTACACTATCAGAGAACAAAAGTAAACAACTCAGTTACATGTTTTAAATGTGGAAAACCTAGACATACAACATCAAAATGCAGAAAAGGAAACATTGAAGTAAGAATTGAATCTTGGAGACCATTTGTACTACCATGCTACATTTGGTCAAAATTTGTTCATGCCACCTATAACTGTAGATATAGGTTTTCTACCGATAATGATAGAGATATCATAGGTAAAAGAACTATAAATCAAGAACAATTCAAAGAGGAAATGAAGAAGATATGGGTAAAGAAGGAAATTGAGGAAACATCAAAGGAAGCCCCTCTGTCAAATGGTGTAGGGAATTATACCATCAACTAAGTAAGTGAGTAATTTCTTAGGGACCTAAAAACTTTATTAGAATCACCATTTAGTCCCTTAGATCAATTATGATCTAGAATATTCAAACAACATATATAGATGCAATAATTATTTAGGAAAGTTGAAAATATTAGTATGAGATTATTATTGGTGAATATATGTCACTATTGGTACAAGAAATACTATCGATCTGCACTAAATGTTTTAGTAAAAAGTGAACGTTGGACACCTTGTTTATATATAATCACATCTATCTTATGAAAGTTACATTTTGAAAAATAAATGTGAAAATGAGCTTGAGAAAACATTTCATCTTACAGAAAGGATTTATTAGCGAGTTGATTGAGAATTAAACCCTAGACGATCAAAACATCTTGATAAATTGTATAATAGTTATCATGGATGAGAATATTGTATTAATTGATAGATCATTGGAGAAGGAACTTGGATATCAATTGAATTTATTGAAAGAACTTGAAATGAATGAAGCTAGAGCACTATCTTGGTTACCGAGTAGAGTTATATTGATAGAAGACATCAGAACTTATTTTTAATGCAAGAAAATTGAGATCATAGATGAAGAGATAAGTATAGCGTACAAGGAACTATATAAATAAAATGGAATGCTGAATGAAGAGTATGGACATCTGGAAACAAATTTTTTGACACATATCATGCACATACCAAATAATTTTGAAGCTGAATGGATTAAATGTGTATTGAGTAGAGAAAACAGAGACTACATATGGTTGGAAGAAGATAGACAGATAGAGATCACTAAGGAAATCATCTTTTTAGTTACCAGATTATCGACTATTAGAAGGAAATTTATAAAGGAACTCAATTTGGAATAGAAATTGAAGGTATATTAAGATACAAGTAAGATAAGAAAAACTTTGCTACGAGCAACATTGTGGATAAAGAAATGAAATTTGCATTATTGGTTGTCGGATATAAGATCTATAAGGCAAATAAATTAGACAACATATCTAGAGGAGCACTAAAACTTGCATATGATAATGTTACTGAAGGAATCCAATATGACATAGTATAAATGATGAGAAATCAACTGATGATGAATCTGAGAAAAATCAAGAAACAAGGATTGAAGCTTGGAGTGTTAGTGGTATGTATACTTTTCTATGTACAAAGTTATTTCCTGGACATTAATAAATTAAATTGGACAACAAGTGAACCATTTATAAATAAGATTAACATATATATTGAACAATTGGGAAGGAGTTATAGTACAGTAATGTGGATTTATTTCAGATAATTTCAAACTAGAATGTATGGAAGATATCAGATACCACCTCACATTGTTAATAAATATGAGAAAGATATATGTTTTTTAGTTAGCACACACTCATGCATAATTAAAGAAGTGGAACCATGAACTTGATGGATACAACCTACTAGATATGAGACAAATGAGAATGAAATAATAAAAAATATTAAGCTATTATTGGATCAACCTAAGGATACAAAAGCTAATCGGTTTGGAACATATGAAGAAGTTTACAGAAGGATAATAGTGGAAGAAAATAAATCAATGGAAGGAGTAAGTAGTACAGTAAGAAAGCATAAATAAACCACAATACCTGAGACTTATGCTAAGATTAAGCCAGCTAAACTAAGAAAACCTAAGAGAATAAGATCCAGAATAGTGGAAGCAAGAACAAGAGCATAGAGAAGGGAAAATGAACTTGAGATTAAACAAATAAAATTGAGAATACTAAGGATAGATAAAGACTTAGCAAAAGGACTAAGAGAGCATGGAGCTATCGGTCACATAAACATAATCAAGTACAAGAAATGGACAGAATAATAAAATAAAATTATAGAAGATGCTATAGTATTTCACTTTCAAAAATTCAAAAGATTTCTAAATGAGTTGAAACATAAAATTCTTGAGGAGTTACTCAAAAAAATCAATACAAGATGGAATGAAGCCACAGAACAAGAAAGGTTAAGCAAAGAAAGAAATTTCATTATTACAAAACCATAAACAAGCATAGAAGAAATTGAGTTATTGATGACGAAATATGAAAGAATATTTATTAAAAAGAGAAGAACAACCAAAATACTAGCAGGATCATAGGAAGAATTAGAAGTAGATGCATTATAGAAATGGAACATGATTTTTACTACAGACTGGGTAGACACCCCAACAAGATTTGAAGGATAGAAATATCAACCTATTAAAATATAGGATGAATCCGATGATGATACAAGTATAGAGAAAGATGAATATCTTGAGGAATAACTTACACCATAGAATACAAATGAATATAGTGGAACTGAATCGGAAACACATACTACCGATATAGCACCTGCTATCGGTGAGATCACAGAAAATGAGGAAGAACAAGTTGCAAGAAATTTAAAAGGTATGACAATGATTACAATAGCACAAGAGGATAAAAAAAGATCCAGAAAGTGAAGAGATTGAAGAACTAGATGAAAGACCCAACTTTGCAATTTTGAAGAAAGATCCAAATAAGTTACATTACAAGGAAAATATATTATATGTAGAGAAATATAGAGAAAAGAGGTATATAGAGAAACTCTTAAGGGAGAAACAAAATAATAAGAATATGAAGAGAACAATTGAAATATTTTCAAGCCTACTACTGTCAATCACTATTGATGAAAATGAATCAGTTGCAACATAGTTAAGGACGTTTGTAGACAAAATAAGAAGCAATCATAATCTTAAAGAAGAACTTAGAGGAAGAATACAAGATAGATCATTTACTGACAGAAGCATAAATAAAATGACAAAAGTGACAAAATTATTATCGGAGAAACTGGAGAATATGAAGGAGACATTAACTATAGTGAATGAGATCACAAAGAAGCTACTTATAGGTAATAATATATCAATTGAGGAATCATGTGTGGTAAGTATACTTATGGTTATGATGCAGAAACATATACAAGCTACATCTAATCTTCTGAGCACAATAAACAAGAATAATAAAGAAGATATTACCAAAAGAATGATAAATATGAAGATTCATATCACAAAGATCAATCATCTACTAGAGCAATGGAATACAGTTATGGGAAGAGTACAAACAGAAGGAGCAGAAAATAGTTAATACCATAGCAGTCACATTTTATTGTTTTTTGATGCCTTTGGCATTACTGTCAAAGGGGGAGAATAATGGCTAAAAGGGATAGTAAAGATATAGGGAGATTTGTGAAGAAGGAGAGTAAAGAAAGAATGGGAGTAATAAAGAGAGTATAGGAAAAGCAAGAGTAACACAAGCAAAAAATAACATAAAGAACAGTAAGAAGCATGATGACTAGAAAGGTTTTTCCATCAATGCCAAGGTGGAGATTGTTACTTGAAAAAATCCTCCAGAGGCTAATGAATTATTTTTATAATATTGTCATTTCTAGAAACTAACATCAAGGATAGGTAGTAAACATCAAGTATTAAGTACTATCATAAAATCATAGTTTATCGGCAATAAGGTTATGACTATCAACAAAGTTTATCAGAAATTTTTATCGGCGATAGGAAAAGAGATTACTAGAATCAAGGAAAACAACCTAATATTACATCATCCTATGCAATAATCAAGAAACCCTAATTAGGTTAGTTAGATATAGGACAGATAGATTAGGTCAAGCATATACTTTAAAAGGAGATCATAGAGAAAGTGATATGATGATGAAGAAGATATAGTGAAGTAACAACACAAAGAATTAGTGACAAGAAGAGAAGTGCAAATTAGAGAAGGAATAGAGAAGAATGAGATTTGAAAAGATTTAAGAGAAAGCATTCACAAGTCAAATTTCTTGTTGATTTATTCCTAACAGTTTAGCAATAAGATTGTGAAATCCCTTAATCGGGTAGTCTCTAACCAGACTGAGAAGTTTTATTTAGGAAATTATTGTAAACCTTTTACTGGGATAAAATCCTTTAACTAGATTATGATGACATTGAACTGATTAAATGATTGACTATGTTAAGTTGAAGATGATGCAAGACATTAAATCAGTTAATGGTTTGTATTGTCATTGATGTCAACTTGATATCATCTATATGGTCATATACATAATGCCAAAGACTTCAGAGAATCAATGGAATAAAGGTTATGCTTTTAGCAATGCATAAAAGTCAAGTATTCACTAAGTGACAGACTACACCAGCAGAGTGCACACCATCGGTAAAGATAGAGATAAAAGTCACAGTGATGCCCGATGAGTAGAAGACAGTATTGCCCAATGAAGCAGAATCAAAGGATGTCCGACGAGATGAAAATAGTGTTGCCTGACGAAAAATATCCAATGATGCCCGATAGACAGAGATCCCAAGCTGACTAAAGCGATACTGATGAAACTGGTAGTTGTCATCGATGACAAACTACAGAGTTAACCGACAGAATAGAGAGATCAGAAAATGACAAAATATCTAGCTGGAAGAGCTAAAGGATAGACTTAACTGGTTTTTTTATTTTTTTTATTTGACCATAGTTAAGTAAATGATTTGTATAGTTGGAAAGAAGATAACTATGAGATAGAATAGGAGTTAAAGCCACAAATCAATTTGGCTAGATTGTTTTTCATGCCAAGAATCAAGAATCAAGAACCTAGAATTAAGGGATATCATGTCTATTTAAGAGACAAGCATAATTCATTCCCACAAATAAACAATTAGATACACAAGGGAGTGAACTGATAGAAGATGTTGAAGAGAAACTGTTGAAGGAAAAACTTCATGCAGTCCTAATCAATCAAGCTAAGGGAGAGCTAAAGAATTCTGCAGACATCGACGAACAGAAAAGCACAACATCATAGAGTAGGAAGACTTAAGTACAAAGGAATTGAATTGGTACATTGATCAGAAAGATATTGTAAGTAAATAGATCTAAAAATCTGCAATTCAATTGCATTAGAAATAGGTCATTTTATTTCAGTTTAACCATTGAAGCATTAAGTCTCTTAACAGAGCAGGACTTAACAGTATTTTGTAGTTGAGGTATATCCTAATAGATTACTAGAAGGTTGACTCATGATAGTAGCATTGGTCTTACCTAAAGCCTATTGACAGTCTAAGAAGGAGGCTGATTCAAGGATGGTAGTAAGATTAGCATAAAGCCT
>MU223256.1:331189-366501 GCA_018584345.1 Thuja plicata | reverse complement strand
GAGAGATCAGAAAATGACAAAATATCTAGCTGGCAGAGCTAAAGGATAGACTTAACTGGTTGTTTGATTTGTTTTATTCAACCACAGTTAAGTAAATGATTTGTACAGTTGGCAAGAAGATAACTACAAGATAAAATAGAAGTTAAAGCCGCAAATCAATTTGGCTAGATTGTTTTTCACACCAAGAATCAAGAATCAAGAACCTAGAATTAAGGGATATCATGTCTATTTAAGAGACAAGCATAATTCATTCCCACAAATAAGCAATCAGATACACAGGGGAGTGAACTGATAGAGGATGCTGAAGATAAACTAATGAAGGAAAAACTTCATGCAGTCTTGATCAATCAAGCTAAGGGAGAGCTAAAGAATTCTACAGACACCGACGAACAGAAAAGCATAGCATCACAGAGCAGAAAGAGTTAAGTACAAAGGAATTGAATTGGTACATTGGTTAGAAAGATATTGTAAGTAAATAGATCTAAAAATTTGCAATTCAGTTGCATTAGAAACAAGTCATTTTGTTTCAGTTTAACCATTGAAGCATTAAGTCTCTTAATAGAGTAGGACTTAACAGTCTTTTTTAATTGAGGTATATCCTAATAGATTACCAGAAGGTTGACTCATGATAGTAGCATCGATCTTAACTAAAGCCTATTGACAGTCTAAGAAGGAGGCTGATTCAAGGATGGTAGTAAGATTAGCATAAAGCCTATTGACAGTCATGAGACTAATTCAAGGATGGCAGCATAGATGTCAGATACTAAGTGACAATATATGTATAAAAATCCTCTAACAAGGTCACACATAACCATGTGTCTGTAACCTTTAACAGGGTTGGATCCTAACAAGGCTCACTTTAGAAGAGTGAAAATTTGGGGTACCGGTCCCAGTGGTTTTTCCCTTAACAGGATTTCCATGTTAAAATCCTTGTGTTATATGTGCATGGTTCATTACTTTATTGTTTTACATTTTACATAAGCATTTATGGATTGATTGGTATACTCTGCATATTTACTGAGTATCGGTAAATACAATTTACTACTTATCGGTTATCAAGGAGAATAAGGATAGACAAGGTAAACCGACAGATAGTTATTTGTTTCAAGTATTTCAAAGGCATGCATCTTGTAGGGACTTAATAATTGGAGAAGTATTGATTGGTGGATTAAAGTATAAATTGCATAAATTTTTGAGGCCACTAATTCACCCCCCCACCCCCCCTCTTAGTTATTACTAACAGATTACTCCTAATAGGGTATAATACTTTAACAAGTCTATAGGTAAATCCCATAACTGGGTATCATTTAACAGTGCTTTTGTAAGCTCTTAACTAGACACCTTATTATTGTAGTGATAAGTTGTGGGTTTCATCCTCACTGTATTTTTTACCTCTTACCAAGGGTTTTCTGTGATACCAAAATATTGTGTTAAGTGTTTGAATGTTTGTGTTTATGTTTGTTAATTTGCAAGTTATCAGTTATCAGTTACCAGTTAATATTACAAAAGTTATCGGTTAAAGATATACCATATATCGGTATCGGTAAACATAAGAGCAGAAGTTTGAAATTGATAGGGTAAAAGTGTGAATTATTTGAGGTAATAATTCACCCCCCCTCTCATTACCTAACCTAAATATTTCTAAAAGTAACACCATCGCCCAAAAGGAATCTATATGCAAAACAATTTAAATATGTTGTTGCAGTTAGTCTTATTGATTTTAACTATTCTCAGAAAGGCCAATAAGACAAAGTGAAGCCTTGAAAACCAATCTTCAAACTGATGGAGAAACTAAAAATAATTCAAAATATTATGTCATAAGATAACACATTGAAGCATCTAAATAATATAGATTATCACAGAGAATTGATCAAGTTACATGAAGAAAAATACTATTAGGAATGAAATGACAACTAGAATTATATTGAAATAAGCATGATAAAATCCAAATCAATACAAAATATATAATTGTTCTTCCCTAGCCATGCATCTTCAAGAGACAATATCAAAATGCATTGTACAAAAATTGTATTTGTGATTATTATTATATTGTATCTCTCTCTGACATCAAAATGATCCCCTATATAGATTAAATGAAGGTTCAGTTTGGGTGAAAAGGAATACCCTTACATAAAGACTTGTTATGCTTAAATGATGACTAATAAAACTAACATTACGGATTGATTACATAAAATCTCCCCGAGACAACATTTTGACTGATTTTTGGATAATGAATAATCCCCAAATAACTCACCACATTCTCTCTTATACTTTAAGCACTCTTCATGGGAAATATGTATCTAAATTGTGGATGATGGCTTTGATTGTGATCTCCAACATGATGATTTATTCCATCTACAACATTCACATCCTCTTGTCTCATGAGTCCGTCCATATTATTTTCTTCTAACAAGATCCTGTACATATAAGAAAAAATTAATTAGATATTAAGTTAACAAAATAAAAAATTACTCGCCATTTGAAAATGATCTACAACCTTCTCAGTAAATCATTGGCCATATGGGAGGTCCTCGACTGCCTATAGGTTTCAATTTTTAGAATATCGATGATCATACTTCTTCCATGCTCTGTCCAACATTCTTCCTCAATCATCGACTCTTGTTCGACATAGATATTAGTGATAACTTCATCGGGGATCTTCCAACCTACTTAAATGATATACTGATGGTAAGTTACGTTGATGAATTTTCTTTCAATTAAATTATGCATCATTTTTCTTGTGGTTGGGTTATTCTACATAGTATTTTATTCAATGCAAACACCACTTTAATTTCTCTATTTCTTCAATTGCTTCAAACAAGATAGTGCCTAGTGCTACTTAACTCCTCGGTTATTCGAAATGTTGCCTTACTTGATAATTTTCTTCTAGCTTTTATACCATTGGTGCATGTGCACTCTATGATGTTACCCATTATTACTTAACTTTCTCCTTCTATAATATCCCTTACGACTTACCTCATGGTGATTATTATTCGACATGAGGTTATCATCCAAACTCTTCTTCTTTTGAATAACTTGCATATGCTTAATCCTTTCTGGGCTATTCGATTCAACATTTTGTTTGATGCAAATGTGAAGCGGCCCCACCACACATTGAAATACTTTGACCATCATCCATCTACCCTTTGTGCTTACTCAAAACTATATTTTATCCAATGCTCAGGCTAGTGGGCCCCATTTGTTAACTTCTCTATTCGAACATTGTCTTCACTTGGAAGTTCCAACCAGGCTCTTATTCGAAAGGATATATTATTTGACACTTTCCATTGGGTCCCACAAGTTAATCCTCTTGCTCAATCCATTTCACCACAATACATGTGTCACCATCCCACATACTCACACCTTCTAAGACATCCCATTTTCAACTTTTGCGATGTTGGGACAAGCCTCTCCTTCCTTTAGAGTAAGGTGTGCATCTTTGAAATCCTCAGCCAGGTTATTTGATATGAATTTTACTTGAAACTTTGAGTGAGGCAGCCCCACCTCACTTTGAAGGACTTTGGCTATTATTTCCACCCTTATTTCTTACTCATAGTCATATCTTGTTCAATACTTTAGGCCAAATCTTTTTATTGGCTACTTTATCTCGGAGAAGCCATTATCTTGAAAGATAATTTTCTATCTTAATTGAAACACCTTTTTATTCAATAGAATCTTGACCAGTCAAGTTTGACTGAGTAGGATGACACATAGATGAATTTCCACATTTTTCTTGGATGAATTACGTCTTTGTCTACTACCATAGGAATGTGCCCTTGCTGGTAAGAATCCTTGGTATGTGCTATGTCTATCACCATGAAATATTCCCCCTACACATGAAAAACATTTAATAACTATTCTCATGATTGAATCAACATATAAAAAACATTAATTAAAATACATAATTGTTGTAATAAAACAAGCTTAAAGGAATAGAATCTAAATTGAAAATTTATTTTCTAACAATGGCTCTTTCTGGGGATAAATGTTCCTATGTGGACATAGAAAGATCCTAGTTATCTCTAGAAAAGATGATCATTAGGTTATTACTAAACAAATAGAAAGAAAAGACCAAAATAAAAACAAATAAAATTATATTCTAAAGTTTAAAAATACTCCTTATTTTTCATCAAGAGAAGAAGTATTTCAAATACTGCCCATTCACTAGGAGATCCTGAATTTGTCCATTAGTACTCTGTATGAAATATGTATTTTCTCCTCCCTTTTCCACAATGACATAAGGTCCAAACCAAAGTGCTTCAAATTTCCCATGTTTTACTTTGTCCCTATCCTTAGCATTCCATTTTAACAAAAAATCTCCTTAAATATTTTGTCATGCAAAACCTTGACTTACTGTTGTTTCTTGATATTCTGTTGTTGAGCCTCTCTCCTCTCTTCTTCTAATTCTACTAATTGTGATAACCTTTCTTCCATGAAATTAACATCCTCAAGTTGTTCCTTTGTGACAAACTTGTATACTAGCAGCAAGTTATTCAAAGGCATTCTAGCTTCCTTCCCATAGACCTTAATTGATATGGAGAAAATCCTGTAAATTTATTATTACTAACTCAGTCAGCCCATAATGCTAAGTTTAACTTTGAATCCCACACTCTCTTATTATTATCTAACATCTTTTTCATTATCTTCAAGATGTTTTTATTACTTGAATCTTCTTGGCCATTTCCTTGTGGATGGTATGGTGAATAATAAGAAAAGGTAATTCCATAGGATTTACATAAATAAGAAAACTCTTTTGATCTAAAAATCATTCCATTTTCTACTAAAATTTAATATGGAACCCCAAACCTGGTTAAAATATTCTCCATTAGGAACTTAATTACCACTTTACTTGTAACCTTCCCGGTTGGTATTTCTTCCACCCATTTGGTGAAGTAATATGTTTCTACCAAGATCCATCCATGCCCTTAACTTGAATTATTAATGATTTCTCCTATGGAATCAATTCCCCACATTTGCAAGGGCTCTTCATTATGTCAATGTCTGAGAGGTAAAGTTTCATCATACTTTAGCTTCCCTAAACATTTCTGGGATACTTCACATTTTCTAACATATGAATAAAAATATTTAAATACATGAGGCCATTAATAACCAACATGTAAGATTTTATGTGTTATAGTATTAGCTGAGAAATGTCCTCCACAGACTCCTTCATGTAACTCCTTAAGGATTAAACTTTCTTGGTGCATGTATACATAAAATAATAAAACATTATCCTTATTTTTCTAATATAAATTTCCTTGGATCAACACATACCTAGCTTCCTGGAGTTTTATGGTTCTCTTCTTTCTCTCAATGAGATCTTCTTGGTATTTCATATGTCTTAAATAATATAAAATATCCTTATACCATGTGCATCATTCAATACTTACCATTGAATGCTCCAATTCCACTTAATGCACTTGAGTTGCTTCTAAATTGGAATCTGCCATAAGTCTTGTAAGACCTTGGCCTCTCATAAGTTTGATGATTTGAATATCAGTATTGAATTCCTAAATCTGATTGATCCACCTACATCTTTGGCAAGTAGTTTTTGATTGTCTAAAAATATCCTTCACTACTACATTTGTCACATAAGATATTATGCTTCCTCCAACTAGATACAGCCTATAAGATTTTACTACCTTCACTAAAGCATAAGCTTTTTTTTCATTGATGTCATGGTTCAATTATTTTTCTTGAAGAGTTTTTCTGAAAAATGCCATAGGCTATTCATATCCTTCATCATTTTTCCATAACATAACAACTTCTATTTTGTGATAGGATGCAAAGGAGAAAATCTGAAAAGGTTTTTAAAAATCAGTAGATTGGAGAACATCAGCTTCATTTATCCACTTGACCTCGGTTCCTTTTTAAAGCATTTTTGCAATTGGTTTTACAATTTTGAAGAAGTTTGATACAAACCTCTTGACAAAATTTATCTGTCCCAAGAATGATTGAATAGCCTTGACATTTTTAGGCACTTGGATCCTATCTATGACACAAATCCTCCCAGGGTCTATCCTGACACCTTCTTTCGATACAATATGTCTAGTAATTTCCCCTCTGTAACTCCAAAATGACAATTTTTAGGATTGAGAGATATACCATATTCCAAGGCTCGTAGAAAAATATTCTCCAAATGGTTACAATGATCTTCTACTTTCTTTGAATATATTTTCAGATCATCTTGATATATTACTAAAATGATACTAATCAAACCTTCAAAATCAATGTCCATAGCCCTTTCAAAAGTAGCTCCAGCATTGGTAATTCCAAAAGGAATTCTTTCATACACATATGTTCCCCATGGAGTTGTGAAAGTTGTTTTGTACTATTCTGCCTCCTTGAACTTCACTTGGTTATACCCTGAAAACCCATCCATCATGGATATAAATTCATTTCATGTCACC
The DNA here is from genome assembly GCA_018584345.1 of Thuja plicata. NCBI lineage: Eukaryota > Viridiplantae > Streptophyta > Pinopsida > Cupressales > Cupressaceae > Thuja > Thuja plicata. Next base: position 360,091 of record MU223256.1, on the reverse strand, counting down.
TTTTGCAACAAAGCTTCCATGTTAAGAAAAGCATAATTATCTTTTAATGATGACACATTTAAATTTCTAAAATCTACACAAAGCCTTATGTCACCATTCTTCTTGCTAACTGGAACTAAGTTGGATACCCATGTTGAATATCTAATTGGTATTATGATTCTTGCATCCTTTAAATTCATCAACTCTTTTTTCATTTTTGGGGCCAGAGGTGGATTTATAGGACGTTGTCTCTACCTCAATGGTTTTGCATATGCTTTTAAAGGAATCTCATGCTAAAATAAGTCCTCTCTATATGCATTAAGGTCATCATATGACCATGCAAAGACATGTCAATATTTCATTAATAAGGCTATTATCTCTTTCCTGATTTTAGGAGTAAGTTTCTTTCCAATTTATACTTCCTTAGGAGTGTGCTCATTTCCAAGATTCATCTTGTCTACATCATCATTATTCACATGGCTTGAGTTTAAGTCAACTTTATCTCTAGTGTAAAAAATCCTCTCTAATGCAACTAACCCCTTAGGAATCTTGTTTGTCTTTAGTTGAACAACCTCTTTTGCAAAGAAAATTTATTTACCTTCCTCCTTTTCCACATATCCATTCTAAACTATGAGTTGGTCCTCATAGTGTTCTTCACATATGAGAAATATCATTCCATCCTGGTCAACCTAAAAAATATGCCAATTTTGCACATTGTTTGGTATTGCTTGTCTGGTTTTGATTTCCACTTGTGTTATCTCATCAAATGGAATGTCATTGTGCCTGATAGCCATACTAGCCATAAAATATTCTAGAATTATTTTTTATCTATCAATCCAGTTAATTGCAAATGCATCAGAAATTTCTATGGAATCCTAAACCTCATTTGTATAACATTGTAATTGAGTTTTTGATAACAAATTTATTTTTAACTTGGGAAACAATTAATTATGAATCACCATAGATAGTTAATATTTTTATTCCATGCTTATTTGCAATTCTATGGCCTAATAGAAGAGCCTCATATTCGGAAACATTATTAGTACATTCAAAAGTCAAAAGGAATGAATAATTAAAATATTTTCCATTAGGAAAACTAATATAATTCCAGTACCATTCCCTTCCTTACTGCATGCACCATCAAAATACATTTTCCATATCATATCTTGATCTTCTTTAGCACGAATTTCAATTTATTCAGTATTTTGCATTGCATTTTTAGTAATATTTACTTTGAAATTGTCCATGTCACTATGGAAAAAACAATTCACTTGCTCTAGGTCAACATCTTCAATGGTGTATGATGATCTAGGCTCCTTATCAATTCTCTCTTCCTTTCCATTTACTGGAATAGTATCATAAGATGGATCCAATTGAATATGACCACCTAATAGATTCTACCATTGGCTAGATAGAAGCATTCCATAATTGGCAGGTACTTCTACCACAGTAATATCAGTTCTATATGATACTTTAGGACAAGCAAGAAATTTAAAGTCTACATTTTTCATTATTCCAACAATAGGCATAGATCTATTATCCATAGCATAAATCTTCCATAAGTAGTATTAACATTCATCCCAAATTATTTCATAACTTTTGATGGCATGATATTTACTGCTACTCCTGAGTCAATCATAGAATTCTTAACTATCTTGTTGTTAATTAATAATGTAAGATAAAAATGATCTATTTGTGTCCCATTTTTAGTAATAGAGGTGCGTAGATAAACAATTGGTTGTTCTTAATATACTTGTTCTTGGTTAGACTCTTCCTTAGAAACATCACCTACATTATAAAATATTTTCAAAGTTTCATTCTTATAATCTGGAATTTTCATGATTTCAAGAAAAGGAACATAAATTTTCACCCATGATAATGCATTAGATATAAAACAATTACCAAATGAATAATTTCTACTAACCGTTGGCTTGTCCACTAGTTTTTTCATCTTAGGAACTTCTACCTTATGTTCTTGTTTTTGGGGGTCATCTTTGTTCTTTCTCAAAGTGCCCATCTGGCTACTATTTTTCTTTGGCACTTTGGAAAATATTTTAGAAGGCTTCCCTTGATCAACATTCACTATCTTATCCCTTAAATGGAAATTTATCCTTCCTTGTGGTAAGGCTGCAACAACACATGCTCTTTTCTCTGCATCTATCTTTTTCCTCAAAGTTGGGATTTCAACATCTGAAAATAGTTGTTTTGCATTACATCGCGGGTTTATTCTTCTTCATTCACTATTAGCTATATAGTCATCATCATAACTGTAATCATCATTCACCCAAAATGGCTCTATTGAGATTGCATTTACCTTAGGCTTCTTATCTTCATCCTGATTTTCTTCATCAAGTAAACTTTGAGCTATAGCATTATTTTTAGGATCATGTGGCAATCTACATGGATAACACCAAGGACTATCCCCCACCATATGTTTGTTTCTACTCAAAGTATATGGAGTCTCCCTATTGTGGTGAGGCTTTGCAGGTTTATCATCCTTCCAATTTGTACTATATGGCATATCATGAAGTCTAAATTGGTCATTTCTATTCTACTATACCTTCAAATCCTTAAGCATATCCATTATTTCCTTCAATTCATCTTTGTTAGGGGATATAGGATTGCACAACTTGGAATCATCTCTCTTATTCACTTGGCCAGAATATTTCCTATCATTTTTAACAGTTGTGGCAACTTTGAAAGCTTGTTGCAATGTTGTTGGTCTATGTGATCTGATTTCATAATAAGTCTTACTTTCAAATGCACTTAAATAAAAATTGATCAAAAGGGAATTAATAGGCCTTATATCCCTTAGTATTATATTTAGCAGTTTGTTGAACTTTTTATTGATTTATGAAACTGATTAATTGAAATTCTTCTTAATACTAGTTAACTCGTGAGAAGAAAAAGAAGTATCAGTATGATCAACAAATTCATCAATGAATTGTGTTGCAAATTCTTTCCAACTGGAAATTGATCCATCTAGAAATCCCCTATACCACTCACCAACATCTTCAATCACGGATTGTACAATTATTTTCATGAACACATCTTCATCAAGGATTTCAAATTCTTCAATAATATTTCTCATATTTATCACATGTTGTTCAACATATTATGTTCCATTACCAGTGAACTTTGGAATAGTTGTCCTCAATTCATTCTAGATAGGATTTAGATAACCTACTATCCTACTAAAATTGAACTACTTGTATATCTCAATTACCATAGGTTCTCTTAGCCCATCATTATGTCCACCATGATTGTTTATTCTTGGTCCATGATTTTTATGGTTCATGCCTCCTTGTTTATTTCCTCTGTAGTTATTGTATGTTCTTGAAAGTGACCTCTAAATCAGGCACAAACACAACATAGTCATTTCTTAATCATCAAATTTGCAAAGATGAACATGAATTTTCCATTCCAAAAATTTGATTGAATTGACCTGTTGCCTCCTATTTAGTTGGGGTTTTCAATTACTCTCAAAAGGAGAGCCAACAACCATGACCATTGCTAAAATGGAGGATTTTAAAGCATTATAAAAACTGAAATTGAAGCTATTCTATGTGAGAAATGTCATCATAATCTAAGAATGAAAGTACATATATTAAGCTAAGAACTTGGAAAGATGATGGAATTAAGCTATTAGATGTATAAGAAAACTAATTTAAGATGCAAAATGTTATTACTCTAACTGAAATTAAGCTAAATTATGCAACAAAAGCTTGAAAGAATAAAAGAAAATTAAGACAAGAATTGGCTATAGTTTAGATACTCTCCAAATTGCTCCTCTCAAATGAAGAAAATGAAGTCCATAATATAAAAGAACCTGGAAAGAGGATGAAGAGTTTCTTGGAAAGAAACAGTTGACTCTTCATTTCCATGGAGGAAGGTGAGACAAAATGAGAAATTATTTAATTAAAGAAATGAATTATTTCCACATGAGTGGCTTTTCATATGGAATTATGGAATTCTTTTTTAGGATAATCCATTCAAATAATTAAATAACTATTCAATTCCTTTTGATGTGTATTACCTAAAGGGGGTAGAATTAATTTAATTTAAAAGCACTTAGGACTTTAGAATTAAATTAATTTATCATAGGGATTTTTAGCTAATAAATCTTGAAAATTTAGGAATTAAATATAGTGTAAGATTTACGCAAATTTAGGTTTTCTGCATTTGAGACTAAGTCAATTAAAGTCAATTAGGAAGAGAATTTTCCTAGTACAATAGGACTTCGATGATGAGAAAATGCACCAAAATTGATTAGTATTGTAAGGTGCCAATTTTAGGGTGTTACATTTTTCCCCTCTTTGAATTGATGTGCGAGTAGCACTTTGATTCAAAGAATATTCTGATGTGAAGATGCAGATTTCAGAAGTCTAGGCTAGGTTGCCAAGACACCGATCAGATCGAGAAGCAGAACCACCTTCAGAATGAAGCATGATTCTCTGAAGTCTAAGTTAGATTGCGAAGACAATGGTCCAAACACCACTTTAGAGAAGATTGGAATCGGGGTTATATTGCCCCAATGTCCACTGATAGCTGATGAAGATTTAGGACTATCTCCAGAATCAGGGTTAGATTGCCCCAATATGAAGGTTAGCCCTCCGAGATCCAAGTTAGGTTGCCTAGATAATGGTCTAAAAGATATTTTGAGAGCCATCTTTAGAATGAAGAATGACTTTCAAGAATTAGGGTTAGATTGCCCTAATACCCAATGAGATTTCAAGAATCAACTCTAGAACGAAGCTTAATCCTTGAGGATCTGAGTTAGATTGCTCAGATATCTAGAAAGATAAATGACAAGATGACAAGATGCAAGGCATCAAGATGCCCCTAGAGATTCAAGATCATGGAATATCCAATTTTGACCATAAGGTATGAAAAACTGAATATGCCCCAAGTGATGAGATGCCCCTAGCGATGGGGACTTTTGATTCAGATCAAATTGATTTGAGAATGATGCGAAAAGATTCAATGATGTAATCATCCTGCCCCCTCAGGAGCGAAATCAAAAGATGACACATCATAAAGATGATTGATAACAAAATATTGTAGATAGAAGCAAGATCAAAGATCCAGAGATATCAGACATAGATCAAGAGAAGGAAGAATCGATTTAGAGCGATCGAGAGGTCCTATTGACTAGGTTTGACCACAATTGACTTTGATGAAAAGATTGTAGAAAGCGAGAAAATGATGACGAGAGATGATTCTGACAAGAAAGCAATGTCAAAAAGTTGACTGCACAAGCATCTGATCGTGTCGGTCCCAAAATTTTAAAATGTGATTTTGAGCTGCTTAGGAGTGTCAGATTTTGATTTCGATCATGAAAATGGATTTAGAATGGTCGATTTAAACAAGGGTGCAATTTTTGCGGAAAATGGAGCACTTTTGAAAATTAGGTTAAAATCTATATAAGGCCCAGAGGGGTCATTTTTAAAGCATTATTCACCTTTGACTTTAGCAATGGTGAGAGCTCCAGCTGACATTGATAGCATTCCCGTGCATACACATCGATTCAAGCACTCCCGATGACACAATCGGCCACCGGAGTATGACACACCTGTAAGTAATCCTGCATTTCAAATTTTTACCACTTTTTAGATCATTTTTAGCATGTTTTAGGGCTTTTTAAGTCTATCACGTCAAGTCTCATGTGAGGAAATAGTTCCCTCACGATGGCCAATGTCACCCCTCGTGCAAGAAATTGGATTCCTCGTGTGGGTTAGGGCTTCCTCGCATAGGGCTCCTCCGCAAGCTCGTACGAGGTGCGCACCGATGCCGCACGAGATTTCATCACATGCGATGGAATCTCACATGAAGAGAGATCCTGTCTTGTGCAAAGTAGAAAGCTCATGCGGGAAAAGAGTTTCCTTGCATGGGAATCTTTCTCAGTCCAGAAATTTGTCATCCATTATGTCGCAGAGTCAACCAATTAGAATGCCTTAGAATTGTGTTTAGGATAGATACATAGCTGCAGTTTTTGTCATTGTTTTGAAAAAACCATCATGTCAAGATACTGATCAAATATCGTCACTTTCTTTGCAGGTTGACTTCCCTGATATTGCATTCTGTTCTCATCATCTTGTCATGGGTGAGCTGCTGCAGAGACTGTCAGATGCTGATGGTGCCCATCTGAATGGGCTAGGTTTATCATATCTTCATGATGCACCCAATATTTGGGTAAATCACGGTCTATTGGGTGCCCTTGTCAAGCATTTCCATTCAGAGATGAACACATTCCACTTTCCACAAGGGGAGATGACTGTCACTCCTGAGGATATTTGCAAGATCCTGAGAGTACCATTCCTCAGGGCTTGTGTGGAGTATGATACCCAGCCAAGGACAGGTACACTAGCACTGAGAGCAATCTTCCAAGATGATCTAGTGATGGGTCGAGCTATCTCTTGGGAGGATTTGATGAGCGAGTATGGCATAGATCATACACTAGTAGTTGTCTTGGCACTGTTCCTAAGTTGCTACCTGGTACCGGATCAAGGTTAGCATGGATTGGAGTGCGGTTGGGGGGTTATGCTGCAACGGATGATAGCTACACTAGTAGTGAGATTTAGATGGGGTGAGTGTATGCTCGCATAGATGTATCACGAGATGTATGAGATAGTGTATCGGGGAGCATGGACTATGGCGGCAGGGGTCATCATTCTTTAGATTTGGGCCTAGGAGCACCTTCCTGTATGTCGGTCGATTTTCCATGACACTCGGCAGCCCTTAGAGCCATATATATACAGGTATGTAGGTCCCATGACTCAGCCAGTGCTGGGTAAGATGGATCAGTGGCGAGCTCAATTGGATGACATGGCAAGAGTTATATGGTGGCCATTGATAGCCACCAAGATTTGGGATGATGCATGACACAAGTTTCCACATATGTTCTGTTTGCATCCTTTGATCGGGCGCACCGTCAGTGTTATAGAGCGCTTTCTGTTGACACAGGTTTTGCGACAGTTTGGGAGACCCCAAGACATCTCACAGGAGTATTGTACATATGCCTGATTCATCAATGAGATGAAGAAGGGCTAGCAGAGACAGCTAGAACAAGGCAGGAGCATGATAGATGCTCGGGTACCACTAGCCAGGTAGGATTACTTAGCAAGGGTGATGAATGCAAGGATGACTCCTACATACAGGGATCATATTTTAGCACACCCCTTTCCTAGATTTATAGATCCTATGGGCATGGGCCCACATGTATAATAAGTGGTACATCCACCACCATAGTAGCAGGCACAACATCCACCTCCTCAGCAAACACCACCTTAGCATAGAGTACTACCAAGGACCTCTTAGATTCCCATTCCTTCTAGACCTATGGGTTTGGACACAGGTGCAGGGAGCAGTGGTACTCAGGAGAGGTCCACTAAGTAGGGGGAGGACACCATTATGGTTGATACTGTTACAACCAATCCATCCCTAGGACAGGTAGCATAGCTACAGGAGGCTCTAAGGAGGAGTCGAGAGAGATTGAGACAGGCACAGCGGGAGCGAGACGACTTCTGCACACAGGTGATTGTCCAGGAGACTCGAGTGGCTGAGCAAGATTGAGAGATCTAAGGATTGCATGAGGAACTGGCTAGAGCTTAGATAGAGGTGAGATATGAGGCTACTCAGTTAGCCTATTACTATGCTGCATACACAATCGATGTTCCTGAGGCAGTGGACAAGGTTCCGCCCTTTTCAAAGTATGCTGGGGCACGGGCCGCTCCACAGGCACCACCACAAGCGCCTCCTCAACAACAGGGCATGCCACCTCCTCCAACCCTCTAGGTGGGGGTGGCTAGAAGAGATATATGATATACATTATACCACCATTTTGATATACTGTGCTCAAGTAGCACTCTTGTACATTTGACCGATCGATATATATATGAGCTCAATTTTGGCATCATTGTAGTTGTTTATATATTGCTTCAAATTTGTATGTCTTGTGAGATTTTTCCTATCTCAGGAGTACAATGATAGTAGGAAGACCAGGAAGATGCCTCTTTGTGTGACTAGTTTCAATCCATGTGAATTTGAGAAAAATCTCGAAAGTAACTAAGAGCGAATGTATGAGTGAGCAAGCTAAAGCAGGAAAGCACACTAAAGCAGGAAACTAGGAAAGCAAATTGCAAGAAAGCCAAGAGATGTTGCGATAGATAGAGCATTGTAGAACAAGAAGCACCTGTTTACCAAGTTTTCACCATCTTGGAAGAAATTCTATTTTTTCTACCATGATGCCTGTTAACCAAGTTTTTGTCAATGGCACATTTTTCTCTTTTTCTCTTTTTTTTTGTATTTTTATTTTTTATATTTTTTTATATTTTTTGATTTTTTTAAATTTTTTTTGGTATATTAAGGTGCCTGTTTACCAGGTTTTCACCAGGATAACAGATACAACAAAGCACCTATTTTCTAGGTTTTCACTAAGATGATCATTTTTTAATGACATTTTGCAATTTTTAGGATTTTCTCAGAATAGAGTATGTACATGAGCATTCAGAAGACATCTCAACTGTCGAACTTCTTCAGATGAAGAGCGTTGATAGGCTCTTTGACCTATTCCCTCTCTGTGGTATAGATCTAGTAAGTGCTAGATCCAAATACTGCAGTGATAACATATGAACCAAGCCAGTTTGGTTAAAATTTTCCTTTTTGGACCCGCTATTGTTGATTCTTGGGGTTCTCTATCAAGATGAGATCACCCAATTGGAATTCTCTTGGTTTGACCTTTTTGTTGTAGCTTTTAGATATTCTCTTCTGATATGCTCAGAGATGATAGAACACCACTTTTTGACATTCATCCAGTAGTTCAAGCTCTTGTAGCCAAGATATTCTGATATCATCATCAGCAATGAGGCCCTTCAGAGAGACTCGCAAGGTAGGAATCTCAACCTCAATAGGAAGCACTAAATCTACACCATAAACTAGAGCAAAAGGCATAGCCCCTATTGGTGTTTGTATACTGGTGCGGTAAGCCCATAAAGCCAGATTAACCTGGAGATGTCAGTCTCATCCAAATTTGTGTACCATACAGTGTAAGATCTTGAGAATGGTCTTATTTGAAGCTTCTGCCTACCCATTACCCTGGGGATAATAGATAGAGGACCAGTGTTGAATGATTCTGAACTTATTGCATAAATCTGTTAGATCCTTTTTCTTGAATTTCCCCCCATTGTGAGTGATTATTGATGAGGGTACACCATATCTACAGATGATGTAATTCAGTATAAACATAGCCACAGACTTACCATCAGCTATAATGAGAGGCACTACCTTGACCCACTTGGTAAAATAGTCTATAGTAGTGATGATGTATTTATGTCCCCTTGAAGAAGATAGATGTATCTGACCCACTAAGTCAAAGGCCCATTACTGAAATGGCCAAAAGTTGACAAAAGGAATGAGCTCCTTGGTAGGAGCATGGATAAGGTTTCCATGAAGCTGGCATTGTTTGGAAGATTCAGCAAATTGTATAGCTTCTTTCTCCATATCCGGCCAATAGTAACCAGCTCTAATAATTTTACGAGCTAGCGTCTGATCATTTGAGTGAGATTCACAAATGCCTTCATGCACCTCTACTAACACATGCTTAGACTCATTAGGTTCTAAACACCTAAGGAGGGTATCGTCTAGACCTCGTCTATATAAGTCGTTAGCTATGATGAAAAATTGTGAAGTACTATAGATTAAGTGACATTTCTCATTTTGAGTGTAGGTGTCAAGAATAATTTGGTCACGAAGGTAGGAGTAAATATGATGGTAGCAGGATGAGTCATGTCCAATGACTAAATAGATCATCTGGGATTTAGGGCAATTACAGGTAGGGTGGCATAACGTCTCCACTAGGAATTCATGTCTGAAGTCATTTTTTGGCATTTGTAACATGGAAGCCAGAGTAGCCTTGACATCAACTACTTTATTATCTACCCTTGGAACTTGGTGGAATGTAACACATGCAAAGTATTTCTTAAGATCATCAACCATCTTCTTATAAGGCACCAATTTTTCATCTTTTGTTTGATAGATGTCATTCACCTAATTGATAACCAATTGTGAATCTCCAAAGACCTTTAGCTCATCAACATGCCATTCAATAGCGATCTTTATCCATTAATCAAAGCTTCATACTTAGCAATGTTATTTGTGCAAGGGAACATCATTTTGTAAGCCTTTGGTAATGAATATCATTGAGGTGTAATGAACAAGATTCTGGTGCCTGACCCCTGCTGGGTGAATGATCCATCAAAGAACATGGTCCATGAATGATGTGTGAGAAGAATGATGGACTCATCTAGGAACTCAATCCTCAATGGTTGATGATCTGCAATAGGTTCCTCAACCAACTGATCTGCAATTGCTTTCTCTTTGATAGCTTTTCTCTTGACATATTCAATATCAAATTCACTAAGGAGCATGACCCATTTAGCTAGCCTACCTGTGAGGGTAGCTTTATTGAGTAAGTACTTTAATGGATCAATTTCTGCAATTAGCCTTGTAGTGTGAGAAAGCATGTAATGTTGTAACTTCTGGGAAGTGAACACCACCGCTAAGCAAGCTTTCGCAATGACAAAATAATTCATTTCATAAGAGATCAATGTTCTTCTGATGTAATAGACTGCTCTTTCTTTATTGTTTTGATCTTCTTGAGCCAATAGAGCACCCAGAGATGTATATGTAGCTGAGATGTGTAAGATTAATGGCTTCCCATGAATATGAGGCATTAATATAAGTGGATTGGCTAGATATTGTTTGATTTTTTGAAAGCCTTGTTCACATTCTTTGTTCCATTCATAGGTCACACCTTTATGTAGATTTTTAGTAAATGGTTGTGACTTGTTATCTAGCTATGAGATGAAGCACCAGATAGATTGAAGTTGACCTTGAAGACCTATAATTTGTCTGATGTTGTGGGGTGGAGGAATTTCCATGATAGCTTGCACCTTTGTAGGATCCACCTCGATTCCTTTCACAGAGATGATATAACCAAGCAATTTTCCTGAAGTTACTCCAAATGCACATTTCTTAGGATTAAGACACCGTCTAAATTTTTCCATACGATCTAGTATAGGGCCTAGATCAGTAAGATGTGCTTTCCTGTCCATAATTTTAGTGAGGGTGTCATCAACATAGTCCTCCATTTGTTTGTGCATCATGTCATGAAATATGGTAGTGACTATTCTCTGATACATGGCTCAAGCATTTGTAAGACCAAAAGGCATAACATTCCAGAAGAAAGTGCCCCATGCACAAGTAAAAGTAGTCTTTTCTTGATCCTCTGGCACAATTTTGATTTGGTTTTAGCCAGAGAAGTTGTCTATTAGAGAGTACATATTGTATCCTACTGTCATTATGTCCACAATCATGTCAATGTTGGGTAGTGGAAAATCATCTTTTGGACATGCCTTATTTAAATCCCTGAAGACTGTGCAGACTCTGATAGATTTTTCATGCTTTGACACTGGAACTATGTTAGAGATCCATCCTGCATAATCAATTTCTCTAATGAACCTAGCTTTCAAGAGTTTCTCTAGTTCTGCTTTGACAAGTAGAGCCACATGTGGATGCATCTTTCTAAGTTTTTTCTTGACTGGTTTTACTCTAGGAGCTATTGATAGGTGATGCATGATAAGATCAGGATCTACACCAGGCATGTCAGAGTATGTCCATGCAAAGTGTTGGTGCTCAAATCAACAGATTGGATTTCCTATGGACTTGCTAATCCAATGCTTGGAAACCCAAGTGATTTGGCCAACTAACAAGTCACAACCAAAGCAAGGTTGGAACTTCTACAATTCTGGCTCTGCAAAACCAAGGTTGGTAGGCCTATACCTTAACTTATCCTTCAAGTTACAAGGCTTTTTATAGTAGATAAGAAACACTTCATCCTTCTCTCTCAAGTATGGCAAGGAACTTGAAAGAAATCTAACTGAAAGCAATATATCATGAGCTATAAACTGAAGTACTTTAAGTAATTGAAAGAATGTTTGGTAAATGTGTATGTAATTTGAAATGAATAGATAGATAAGATATCTTAAAACTATAAACAATGAACTGAATAACTATAATCCAAATAATAATTAGACCAGTGCCTTATTCTACCATGGGCAATAGAGTCAAGATCATTCCAATCTTATGTTCAACCTCAGAGACAGTTTTACAAGAAAAATTATCACTTCAAAGGTGTTATGGAATTTACATTCAACCTAAAACAAATTTAGAGATATTTCAAAAGGGTAATACCTCTCAGATGACAGACCAATTGACTAAGGCCTCAATCAACAGAATTTAACCATGCAAAATGAGAAAATGAATTGAAAATATAGACTATGAATCAAATAAGGAAACATGCACATCAAACTATCACTTTGAAGAAGTTCTATTGGTTTATCCAAGGGACTAATTGTAAAATGATAATGAAACTATTACACATGTGAAAGAAAAAAGACTTATCTTTATTAATTTTGAAAAAATAGTACATCCAAGTCCATGTTATACTTGTTGATTAAAAACTATCCAAATATGTGAAATTGTATTACATTGTATCCCCTCTCTTTAAATTTTACATTATGTATATATATGTGTTTGAGTGGCTTTCACACCTTTTTAGGGTGAAAAGGCACAACTCTTATTACAAATTATTTATAAAAAAAAAAAAAAAACTAACTAAAAAATAACTACCTAACTTTCGGATTTGGCTTTGGTAAAAAATCCAAAACACCTCGTGAAAATCTAATATTTTTGATGGAGATAGGAAATTTGATTTTCCAAATTGGGTCTTTTTTAGATTTTTAAAATTCGACCATCTTTATCCTCTGTCAAAATCATCTTTGTAGCAGGTCTAAATTCCAACATTTTCTGAAGGCTTCGATTAGTCAGTTCTATTTATTTGTGTCATAAAGCTTCCCTCCTTTGATATTTTTGTTATGGAGAAACATGCTTCTTGATAATGGATTGGGACTTCTAAATTATCAAACTTTAGGGTACCACCAGTGGCTCTTTCAAGGTAAGTATGATCCTTGTGAGCATAGCGAGATTCCAGCTATCTCTGGAGAAGCAAACCAAGTATCCACACTTAATCTGATGCAAAGTGATTTGGTTCTCATATTTAAGATTTATCTTTATACCAATAGGATCATGAAGAACTTTCATAGGAACATTCAATTAGGTGGCCCGAGGCCCCCAAAAAATGAACACTACTTCTTTCCTCTGTCAAACACATAATTTTGATCATGTAATACTTTGGATCTCCAAAATACGATGCCACCACTCTCATGGACAACATTCATTTCTTTATTAACACACTTTGAATTTTGTTTACCTTTAGAAAAGTTAGCAGGTGTACTATAGTCCTTGCTAAATAGAAGATCCCCATGCATTTGATCAACCCTACAAGTAACTAGATTAAGCTCTTCTGCTTGGATGCCTTTACGTACACAATATTCCCTATACTCAAGATGTTGTTTCTTTTCACAAAAAGGATTTGGAGATAACTCATATTTAGGAACTTCCTTCTTATCAAGAATTTGATCAGATAGGATACTCGGATAATTTTCAGAACTAGTCTTCAACACATTTTCTTCATTATGTATGTTTGATTCCATCTCTTCTTCACATGTTTGATACAAATTTTTCCCATAGGATGAAATAATGCATGTCTCACTTTTTGAATACACTTCCCCATACATATTTTGAGTTCCATCATCTTCAAAATGATCACTAGGCCCACTGTCTTTATCATGATGTTGATGGACTTTATTGCATAGAAAATATTCTTCAAATAATGGATTCAAGGATATAGAGAACTTGGGCATATCTCCATGAGAGCTCTCATCTGAAACTTCTTCGTGTTCATATGTTTTATGTTGTTCTATTTCATCTTCATTATTTGATTCCTAAAATTTATCATCTTCTTCATCTAGTACCCCCTGAGTATGTACTGATCCATCAAGTTGCTTATCATGGTGCATTGAGAAAAAAAATTGACCACTCTTCTCAACATGTTTTTGATATTCCATATCTAGTAAATATGAGATTTCTTCTATACTGAGAAGATCTTCTTCCTCATCATCATGGTCATTGATACGTTTTTCCATGCAAATCTCACTACGTACAAATTCTGCTTTAATCTGATTTGAATTTTCATCCTCTATGTCATCATTCTTTTATTTCCTCAATACTTCACATATTTTATCAAGAAAAGCTAGTAGTTGAGAATCATGGTAGATTCCTAACTCACAAAGTTTATTGATTAATTCCCTTCCCAGAGGCCTGATATCTGAAGGTATTTCCTGATAGATCTTTATCATTCTCATGAAAAAATGTAGTGCAGGTTCACCTTTATACTTTCCAAACTAAAGAATGTATCCAAAGGGGACATGTAAGATTCTTCCTCCAAAATGTAATTTGGCTCTCTTTCCTATTCATAGCACATGTCTTGTTCATAAGGAATGTTTTCTTTTTCACCACTGACATCATGAAACATATCAAGAAACCACTACTCAAACTGTCTCCACGATGAGATTGATTGTGTGGGTAGTGATTCATATACTTGTCTGGAATTATCTTTTAACGTCCTAACAAATAGCCTCATCACCTGATCCTCTGTAAAAACCTCATAATCTTCTATGAATGTATAAAATGCATCCAAGTGTTGTAGTGTCAATTCATCCCATTTTCCATAGAACTTTGGTAGAAGTTGTAAAATTTTAGGGGATAACTTATTTGGGATGCATTGAAATCTCCTAAGATCTAATAGCCTGATACCATCTGGAATAAAAGGCTTTCTTTGAAATGATGGATAAATTTTAAAAAAAATCCACCATCTCCTTCTAAGTCTTCTCCCTTAGTAGAGTCACTGACTGAAATTCTTTGTTCAATAGAGTCGCCACCTTCTTATCAGAAGGAAAAAACTTACTGTCTTCTGAGTTCTTTTCTCCCAGTAGAGTGTTAAATATATTGCCAGAGCTTCTAGGTAAAATACAAAAATGTTATTTAGAACAATTCCCCAATAGAGTCACCAATCTATTGGTGCTCAAATCATTAGATTGGATTTCCTATGGACTTTCCAATCCAATACTTGGAAACCCAAGTGATTTGGCCAACTAACAAGTCACAACCAAAGCAAGGTTGGAACATCTACAATTCTGGCTCTACAAAACCAAGGCTAGTAGGCCTATACCTTGATTTATCCTTCAAGTTACAAGGCTTTTTATAGTAGATAAGAAACACTTCAGCCTTCTCTCTCAAGTATGGAAAGGAACTTGAAAGAAATCTAACTGAAAGCAATATATCATGAGCTATAAACTGAAGTACTTTAAGTAATTGAAAGAATGTTTAATAAATGTGTATGTAATTTGAAATGAATAGATAGATAAGATATCTTAAAACTATAAACAATGAACTAAATAACTATAATCCAAATAATGATTAGACCAGTGCCTTATTCTACCATGGGCAATAGAGTCAAGATCATTCCAATCTTATGTTCAACTTCAAAGGTGTTATGGAATGTACATGCAACCTAAAACAAATTCAGAGATATTTCAAAAGGGTAATACTTCTCAGATGATAGACCAATTGACCAAGGCCTCAATCAATAGAATTTAACCATGCAAAATGAGAAAACCAATTGAAAATATAGACTATGAATCAAATAAGGAAGCATGCACATCAAACTATCACTTTGAAGAAGTTCTATTGGTTTAACCAAGGGAATAATTGTAAAATGATAATTAAACTATTACACATGTGAAAGAAAAAAGACTTATCTTTATTAATTTTGAAAAAATAGTACATCCAGGTCCATGTTATACTTGTTGATTAAAAACTATCCAAATATGTGAAATTGTATTACATTATATCCCCTCTCTTTAAATTTTACATTATGTATATATATATGTGTGTGTGTGTGTGTGTGTGTGTGTGTTTGAGTGGCTTTCACACCTTTTTAGGGTGAAAAGACACAACTCTTATTACAAATTATTTATAAAAAAAAATAATAAACTAACTAAAAAATAACTACCTAACTTTTGGATTTGGCTTTGGTCGAAAATCCAAAACACCTCATGAAAATCTAATATTTATGCTGGAGATAGGAAATTTGATTTCCCAAATTGGGTCTTTTTTAGATTTTTAAAATTTGACCATCTTTATCCTCTGGAAAAATCATCTTTGTAGCAGGTCTAAATTCCAGCATTTTATGAAGGCTTCGATTAGTCAGTTCTATTTATTTGTGTCATAAAGCTTCCTTCCTTTGATCTTTTTTTTATGGAGAAACATGCTTCTTGATAATGGATTGGGACTTCTAAATTATCAAACTTTAGGGTACCACCACAAATTTTATCTTTTTCTCCTTGAAGAAATCTGTGAATTCCTTGAGTTCTTCTGTAGAAAATGATTTAGCCACATGAGTAATGTGTGTATGTTCTTTTGTTCCTAGATTTACCAGCTAAGTTGGCTCAATTAGTACCGATGAGGATTCCTAGAAATGAATTAGAAGTGTATCAAGTATCTCATCCTTAGGCGCCTTAGAGAGGTTTTCACCTTCAGATATGTCTATTTTTTTTACTTTTTTTGGCTCTAACACTGCCACAATGTGGTTTTCACCATTAGAGCACCTATTTTTTCTTCTTTTAATTTTATGACTAAGATACTTGATATCAGCCTCGGTCATGTTGACACTTTCTTCACTAGTGGAGGATGTTACAGGTTCAACAATGTGAAGATAGCAGGCTAGAGCATATTCATTCTGGAATGTGAGGACTTCATTGGATGAGGAAGGGGAATTCCAGTCTATTAGCTCAGGATGTTGGAGTGAGAGAGAAGTAATGGGTTCAAGTGCATTCACAGTATAGTCATCGAAAGTGCTGACTAGTAAGTTGAGACCTAGAGCAATCTCATCCAAAGGTGTATTTGAATCCTTCTGACTCCTAGTGACCATAGTAGAAGACAAGTTAACAATTATGGAGTTGGACTCATTAGACTTTTTACTAGACCCTTCACCTATGTCGAGAATCTTTTCATAAGATCATCCTGAAAGCATGTTCTTGTGCCAACTGCTCTTGAAACTCTGGTGGTATGTACCGTTTGCCCTGGAAATCAAGATCTTGTAACACTTTCTATTGTTCATAGGTTAATGCATCAAATGGAGTGGTTTTATCAGAATCATTATTAGTCTTGACTGAACTGACATGTGGTACAAAATTATCTAGCTTAGCAAAGAATGCTGCCAGGTCTGGAGGAATGGGATAAGGAAAGAAATCCTCCTCAGAGCTATCCTCTATGGTGTCAACTATAGATGTGCCTTTAGGTTCTGTCGTAGGATCTAGTTTTGGCACAAACTTTTTAATCCCTAGATGGAACAAGATCTTCTTGAAGCCTAAAATAGTTGTGTCTTTCATCTTTTGACCTATATCTTTAATAGGTTCAACTAACCCATTACCATTCACCCCTATTGTACCACTCCCTTTGTATCCAAAGAGTTTCATAATTTTAAGACCTTCACTATTAGGATCTAGTTCATGAGTTGGGGTAGTCTGTTCAGATATATCCTTTCCTTTGTAAAGCCAAGCTTTAATAGCTATTTCCTCATCTTCATCTTTTAATGGTGTTGAAGCTCATACAAAGACACCATCATAAACTATTTTAGGAGGAGTAGTAGAAGATTTATTGTTCTCAGAAGGTCTCCCATAAGAACAAGGAGACAGAGGTAGAGCTGCTAATGATAGCACAGGTTCTATTTGATACCCCCCCATGCCTATGTATTTAATTTTCAAAGTCTGTTCCATGTCTCTAAGCTTGGCATCACAAAATTTTGTGTATTATCTATTAGTCGAAACAAGACTATCAGCTGACTATGTGAGCACATTACAAGAAGAGCCCATACTAGCAGGAACTGTCACCTCTACACCTTGGAAAGGAAACTTAATGCACTAATGATACATAGAGGGAACCTCTTGCATTTCATGGATCCACGGTCTTCCCAATAGGATGTTATAAGCAAGAGGAAGATCCAACACTTGACATGTGACATCTCTTTCAACTGGTCTAACCCGAATGGGTAGCACAACTAAACCTTTAGAATTTATTTCTTCTTCATCATAGGCCTTGATAGTAATTCTCTTGCAGGAATCTATGCGATCATCATAACCTAGCTGAGAGAGAAAGTGAGCATAGAAAATATTGAGGTCAGCACCATTATCAATAAGGACACGACAGACTAGTTGTTTGCCAATCATGACCTCTATATGCAAAGGAGCATTATGCGGGTGACTAATCGAGTGGTCATCTTCTTCTGAGAAGGAAAAATAGTGTGGTGAAGTCAAGTGACCCACCATGGATTGAAACTGATCAAGATTGATGTCTTTGGGGACATTAGCCTCTGTGAGGGATTTATCCAGAATCTGCCTATGAGTAGGCGAGATATTCAACAGCTCAAAGATGGTTATTTGAGCGTTGGTTCTTTGCAACTGGTCTAGAATGCTATAACTAGCAGTAGGAGGTGTGGGGACCACTTTCATGGTCTTGTTGGCCAGGCCAACAACAACTTTATCCATGATTTGTTTCAGTGTGGATGTGGTATCAGGAGGGTTAGGACCCTTGAGAGTGATCTTAGCGTGGGATCTGGTAACAATGTTTGCGCAATCCTGAGATGTTTCAGATTTAGATGAGTGAGACCCAGGACCTCTCAAGGAAAATGGGGTCTTAGGCTTAGGAAAATCCCCATTCCCCTTAGTAGTAATCACACCATAATAATCCACTTCAATAGGTTCAATCATGTTGATGACATTGTCATAAGTGGCATGTGCGTAGTTAACCTTGGCATTGTTGTTCTTAGCATTGGAAGACTCGCCTTTCTCATGAAAAGGAAAGGGATCTTTAAATGCCTGGTGATCCAAATTTTTATTATGATTTTCTACAATAATAACCTCATTATCAATCAGATCTTGGACCTTA
Source organism: Thuja plicata (assembly GCA_018584345.1). Lineage (NCBI taxonomy): Eukaryota > Viridiplantae > Streptophyta > Pinopsida > Cupressales > Cupressaceae > Thuja > Thuja plicata. Next base: position 341,149 of record MU223256.1, on the reverse strand, counting down.
TGACGCAACTAAAGACAAGTAGCAGTCTTATGACCCTTGTTTTGGTGATAGTCATAGTATGCATTGTCTTTCCACCAATGGGGTCGTGGTTGCAGATCATATAGATGTTTGTCCAAAGGAGTGAGAATCTGATTTTGCACCAAAGTCTTGAAAACTACATCAAGCAGTTCTCCCAAGGAAGTAAATTCACACTTGGGTCGAGGGGCCCAAGGTTTATTACCAGAGAATATAGAAGGTGGTTGAGTGTTTGTTGTATCCTTTTCAGCAGTTTTAATTGCTTGTATGCTAGAAGTGAGATTGAAGACCAGTTTTGAAGGATCCAGGGTCACATTATCAACCACTCCATCATTCACAACGTCCCTATTTTCGTTGACAAACTTCCCTTTATCTTTGTTGGAAGAGGAGGAACCTTGTTTTTTGTCTTTATACAAATTCAGTTCACCTTTCTTAACCATAAATGCCTCTACCCTAATAGCTTGCTTAATCATGCTGTCAAAATTAAGGGGACCTTGAAGTTGTACTTGATACCCAAAATTAGGAGTGAGATTGTCCAAGAAGATATCGAGTTTCTCAGATTCAGGTATTTTATGAGGATACTTTGTGCAAAGTTGTCTCCATCTCTAGAGAAATGTTAGGAATGGCTCCCCTTGTCTTTGATTGAGATTGCAAATGTCCCTGATGTTGACAGGATGCTTTATGTTGTGAGAATAATGTTGTATAAAGAGATTTGCAATCTCATCAAATGTCTTGATGCCAGTGGGTAGTCGATAAAACAACTCCATGGTAGGTCCACCCAAACTTTGGGGAAAGAGACACATAAAATAGGTTTGATCATGAATAAAATCCATAGATAGGACCCCAAATTCTCTCAAATGATCCTGAGGATCAATGGTACCCAGATACTTATCATACTTAGGGAGTTCCACACCTTTGGGAAAAGGTGGAATATGAAGACTCCTATCAAAAGGAAAAGGACAGATGCTCTCCATCATGAATTCTTGTGTAGGTTTGTACTTATCCTTCATAAGTTGGCTAATTTGATTTTGCATATCTTGAATCATCTTATGCAATTTGGCAGTCTTAGTCTCTTCTTCTTTAGCTACAAGCATTCCCACTTGGAATTTTTGTGGTAGCTTAACTCCTTGTTTTGCCAAATCTAAAAAATATTTCTCTTTATCTTCCACAAGGAGAATTTCCATCATCTTTATGAGAGATTTATTAGATTTTGCAGCATCTATGTCATTTTGATTTATTGTCTCATCATCATTACCAAGGATCTCATAAATGCTTTGACTCTAATCTTGACCCTGGTCATGTGGGGGAGGGCGATGGTGATGCTGCTCCTCTTGTTAACCCTGATCATTTTGAGATTGGCCATGGACCCTGCTATATTGACCTTGTAGGTAATCAAAAGGAGTTCCCATGTCATTGATGTGGGATTGTGCCGTGTGCACAGCCTCAGTTTGAGTGTGAGTATTGATCTGAGAACTCGTGGTCGATTTAACTTTTGGCAGATCAAAGGGGTTGATAGAATCAAAAGGATTGACATGTTCAAAAGGATCACTAAGGAAGTGAGGATCGTCAATAGGGTTAACCCAAATAGGTGAATTTATGAAGCTTTGTTGATCTGAAAGAAATGGGTTCTGTTGATCTTGAAACAAAGGATTGCAGCACAACTGGAACACTAGTTTATGATTTAGACTGGAACCTATACTAAATAGGGAGGAGGAACATGAGGATCCCTCTTGACTATCAGATTGAACAATGGGTTCAAAATGACCTTTTCTTTGATTATGAGGTTTACTTCTACCTATTCCGGAACCACGAATAGGAAATATATTGCTGCTTCTAGTCATAATAGGCATAGATGAAGATGAAATAAGAGAGAACTTAGGACCAAACTCAAAACTCTATCTCTAGAAATAGCGAAAAGGAGATAATAGGCTAGAACAACCAAGATGTGAAATGCACCCAGCATGAATCATCAAGAGTATGGCTAGAACAACCAAGATGTGACTATCACGTCGCAAGGTACAAAAGCATAGAAAGGTATGATAGAGAACAAAGAGACAAAATGAGTTTGAGAAAGAATTAGTCAGTTTGCAACTTGAGACAATCAGTTTCAAAGTACAAACAACAGGGAAATAGGCAATCAGATCTCATACAAATGTCAGATTAGGAAAAAAACTCACCAGTCAATGGGAAATAACTCACTGTTTTAGGACACCAGAGGATATTATTTTATCAGAAAGTATTGTTTTGCATGAGGAAACTCTTAACTATGCATGATAAAATGCAAGATTGCATGACGAAGTGCTCAGTTTCTGAAATCTCACATGAGAAAACTTTAGATTTTGACAGACCAAATCAATTTTTGAGACAAGAATCAGATTTCAAGACACAGTCAGGACTGTTCTTTGATAGAATTTCTAGATTTGGGATAGTTTTATGATAGTGTAGATCAAAAATCTCAATTTGAATGTGGTAAGCAATTTTTAACAAGCACAAAGTTTTGATCAGACAATGATGACACAAGAAGTAGTTGCAAATAGTTCTACCAAGGACAAAGCAACTTGGCAGAATCATGGGAGTCTTTGTTTAATCATGATTGGATAGTTTAAGACTTGAAACAAACACTTAGTTATCCCTACAAAAAAAAATGGTAGAGAAGACAAAATTTGTGCCTTGTTGTCTTATGTGTATGCATGCACCTCACACAGTAGTGTAACCCTCGAGAGGGAGCCCGTGTTTTTGGTGTTTCCAAGGAATAAGTATATATGTTCAAAGGTTACCCTTAAAGTAAGGGCCAACATCATATACCACTTCAAGCATCCAGGTGCATACCTATGTCAAGAATCTAGGGGAGAGATTCTTCCCCCTCCCTACACACAGATTATGTCTTCTTTCGGAGATGATCTGGGTAGGCATCTAACTAAGAAATATTTTTGTGGGCTTCCATTCACAATAACCTTTGGTTCCCCTAATATAGGGTTGGGACCTCACGGCCACACCAACACTTGAAAGTCATACACCCCTGCAAGCAGGGGTGGGAGCGGTGCCGCTCAGTACAATAAGAAAGGCTTTCTCAAGATGATATTCAGAATCATGAGAAATAAGTTACCATGGCTTTGGAGTCTTTGGACTCAACAAATCCGAATTTAACATAGTGAGGTGGAATCACCAGCGATAGGTGTGTACTCACTTGGGTTGTTCCCGAAGGTTCAACTTCCGGCAGGCACTCTAAAGGTGACACAAAACTTGGCTTGGATTAGAGGGTCCAATTTTGTGATTCTCTCAAAGAGAGAAGAGCATACTTCTCTACCTCTTCACCTTACCTAAACACGCAAGACATATCCATCACCAAGATAACTCTCCTCCAACCAATTCACAAGCCTTTGGGTTTCTGATTCTCTCAAAGAGAGAACAACATAATCCCCTAACAAGTGAATGTGCTAAAGGTTCGTTGATCTTTCCTTGCTTACCTAGATCTCCATCATGCTAGCAATGTCTGGGTCTTGAATTCATCCATGGGCATCACTTCCGTGTAATGAAGATCCTATTCTCCTATTTTTCTATCAAGATACCTAAGAAATTTTAGCAAGGCCCTATTTATACTATGTGAAGAAAGCAAAAAAACAAGCACAACATTTTTAGAATAATCTTTGACAATCATCCTACAAGCAAACCATTAGAAAATTTATATCTTTGTAAAGTGACCTGCAGCCCACTGTTATGCTGTCAGAAAAATTAGAAAAATAAGAAACAACAGTATGTTAGAATGATTAGAAAAATAGAAACTATTCTTGCAAAATAGTAAAAAAAATTTAAAAACTTTCCCCGAGTCTCACGCAAGGAAGTACCAGACTTCCCATGAGGAATTGCAAGGCTTCACATGAGGAAGTGCAAAACTTTGTGTGGCCTGCTCAAAATTCTCGCGCGAGAATCCATACACAGACAAGTACGGATGTACGGCAAAGCATAGAAATTTATCAGAAAAGAATTTGAGAGTGAGGTCAAAAATCAATTTTCTTCCCCACGGTGGGTGCCAAAATGTATGTTCTTGAAAGTGACCTCTAAATTAGGCACAAACACAACATAGTCATTTCTCAATCATTGAATCTGCAAAAATGAACATGAATTGTCCATTCCAAAAATTTGATTGAATCGACCTGTTGCCTCCTATTTAGTTGGGGTTTTTCAATTACTCTCAGAATGAGAGCCAACAACCATGACCATTGCTAAAATGGAGGATTTTAAAGCATTATAAAAACTAAAATTGAAGCTATGCTATGTGAGAAATGCTATCACAATCTAAGAATGAAAGTACATATATTAAGCTAAGAACTTGGAAAGATGATGGAATTAAGCTATTAGATGTATAAGAAAACTAATTTAAGATGCAAAATGCTATTACTCTAAATGAAATTAAGCTAAATTATGCAACAAAAGCTTGAAAGAATAAAAGAAAATTAAGACAAGAATTGGCTATAGTGTAGATACTCTCCAAATTGCTCCTCTCAAATGAAGAAAATGAAGTCCATAATATAGAAGAACCTGGAAAGAGGATGAAGAGTTTCTTGGAAAGAAATGGTTGAATCTTCATTTCCGTGGAGGAAGGTGAGACAAAATGAGGAATTATTTAATTAAAGAAATGAATTATTGCCACATGAGTGGCTTTTCAAATGGAATTTTTTGTGGATAATCCATTCAAATAATTAAATAACTATTCAATTCATTTTGATGTGTATTAGCTAAAGGGGGTGGAATTAATATAATTTAAAAGCACTTAGGACTTTAGAATTAAATTAATTAATCATAGGGATTTTTAGTTAATAAATCTTGAGAATTTAGGAATTAAATATAGTGTAAGATTTATGCAAATTCAGGTTTTTTGCATTAGAGACTAAGTCAATTAAAGTCAATTAGGAAGAGAATTTTCCTAGTACAATAGGACTTCGATGATGAGAAAATGTACCAAAATTGATTAGAATTGTAAGGTGCCAATTTTTGGGTGTTACAGTTATGACCACCATTATACTGGTTACCAATATTTTTCTGCCTTGGCTTACCATGGTAATGATTTTCTCCATTGTTTGGTTGTCTCCAATGGCCATATTACTCATTTCCATTTTTATTACTTCCATATCTTCCCCTATTTTCTGGTTCAAACAACAGATTAGTATGATTAGTGTTGAAAACTCTCTCTTCATTTTTCCTATGATGAGGATCATCTAGAGGTCCTATCATCCCTTTTCATCCTCCCTTCTTTAATTCTTTCTTCCCTCATCCTCTCATCTCTCCATCTTTCTTCTCTTGTTCTTTCATTTTTTTGATTGGTGAAGAGATTGCACTTCTCTGTATTCCCATTTTCTTTAATATTTCATATGGTTTCCTTCTAAAAGATTTAACCATCTCTTCATCATCTGATCCTATATTAGCTATCTAACAAAAAATAACATCCCATTTTTGACCCTTTTATTCTTTATTTTCTTCGTCATGGTTCATTTCATGCTGATGATCATGCTCTTCCATATCTATTTGGGAAAAAATATTACATTTTTCATCATTATTCCCATAACTATGATGACATGATGTGGGGACTTCTTCTTGATTAAAAAATCCACTTTCCCTATTAGGGAACTTCTTATACCATGCAAATATCATCTCTAAATCTGAACTCTTATTCTTATTCAATTTTCATTTTGGACTTAACTCAAAATGGTTGTTCAATTCTTTATTAAGGAATATTCTACCCCACATGTACTTTAAAAATATCTAAGATTTTCACTTACCCTTTTGTAATAAAGACTTTTAATCATAAATTACTATATATTTGCCACCTCACTAAGAGGAATTTTTTTTTTACTTCTCTAGGTTCAGGTGTCTAATAGAGTTAATATTCAATCACCAAAGATTCTAGAAATTTTATGAAGAACTCCCTAGTAGATTTTCCAATCTATTGGTTCCCAAATCAACAGATTGGAAATCCTATGAGCTTACCTACTCAATTATGGGATCTTTCAAATGACTTCGCCAAAAAATGGGAGTGATCAATTATGATCCTCCTCTTCTGCACCTTAGGCTCTGTTGAACCAAGGTGGGTGGGCCTATACCTTTACCTAATCTCTAGGTTCAAGGATTTTTATCAAAGATAGCAATGTATATTAAAATTTGAGTGATCTGTCAATATGGAAAGTAAATTCTTGAGATAGATCGAATTGTGAATATCACAACTACTAAATAATATAATGTCTTAGGAGTGATTTAATAAAATTGCTTTTGAAAGAATGCTTTGTTTTGAAATGAACTGTAAAATGTATATAATAATTTCTTGGTTGGAAATTCATTGAAGATACTTGATTCAAACACCTTAAATTAGTATTAGATCAGTGCCTTTATCCTTTGATAGTATTATCAATTCAATTTAAAATTATCCTGCATATAATACCGTGAGATGGAAGTAACAACTTACTTCTCAAGTAATACCATCACCCCAAAGGAATCTATATGCATAATAATTTAAATATGTTGTTACAATTAGTCGTATTGAATTTAAATTTTCTTAGAAAGGCCAATAAGATAGAGTGAAGCCTTGACAATCAATCTTCAAATTGATGATCAAATTGAAATGAATTCAAAATATTATATTATAAGATAGCACATTAAAGCAACTAAATGATATATATTATCATAGAGAACTGATCAAGTTACATGAAGACAAATACTATCAAGAATGAAAGGACAAATGGAATTATATTAAAATAAGCATTGATCAAATCCAACTAAATACAAACTGTATAATTAATCTTCTCTACCCGTGCATCTTCAAGAGGCAAGACACAAATCTATTTAAAAAAATTGTAATTGTGATTATTATTATATTGTATCTCTCTCTGACATCAAAATGATCCCCTATATAGAGACAAGGATTCAATTTGGGTGAAAAGGAATACCCTTTCATAAAGACTTGTTACACTTAAATGACGACTAATCAAACTTACATAACAAATTGATTACATAAAATCTCCCCAGGACAACATTTTGACTCATTTTGGCATAATCAATAATCCCCAAATAGCTCACCACATTATTTCTTATACTTTAAAAATTCTTCATGGAAAATATGTATCTGAATTTTGGATGATGTCTTTGATTGTGATCTCCAGTGTGATGATATGTTCCATCTGCAACATTCACATCCTCTTTTCCTTGAATCCATACATAGTTGTTTCCGCTAACAAGATCCTACATAGATAAGAACAAATTAATCAAATATTAAGTTAAAAAAATAAAAAAATTACCCGCCATCTAAAAATGATATGCAGCCTTCTCAGTAAATCATCGACTAGATGGGTGCTCCTTGAATGCCTATAGGTTCCACTTGTCAGAATATCAGAGATCATCCTTCTTCCCTTCTCTGTCTAACATTCTTCCTCAATCATTGACTCTTGGTTGGCATAGATAATACTGATAACTTCATCGAGGATCAACCAACCTGTTGAAAGGATATACTAATGGTAATAATTACGCTGATGAATTTTATTTCAATTAACTTATGAATTGTTCTTCTCATGGTTGGGTTATTTGACATGGTATTTTATTTGATGCAAATGACACTTTAATTTCTCTATTGATTCAATTCCTTCAAATAAGATAGTTCACAGTGCTACTTAACTCCTTGGTTATTCAAAATGCTTCCTTACTCGATGAGTTACTTCAGCATTTTGGAACATTGACGCATGTGCACTCTGTGATGTCACCTGTTATCAAGTAAATTTCTCCTTCTCTAACAAAACTTCCAACTTACTTGATGATTAATATTATTTGATATGAGGTTATCACCAAAACTCTTCTTTTTTCAAATAAATTTTGTATGCTTCATCATTTTTGGGCTATTCCACACAACCTTTTGTTTGGTTCAAATGTGAAGAAGACACACCAAACATTGAAAGACATTAGACATCATCCATCTACTCTTTGTGCTTACTTGAAACCATATTTTATCTGATGCTCTGGCCAGTGGGCCCTATTTTTTAACTTCTCTTTTCTAACATATCCTTCCATTAGAAGTTCTAACCAGGCTCTTATTTGAAATCATATATTATTTGACATTTATTGTTGGGTCACACAATTCAATCCTCTCACTCAATCTATTTCACCACTAGACATGTGTCACCAACCCACATACTCGCAATATCCCCTTTTCAACTTTTGTGATGTTGTGAAAAGGCTCTCCTTCATTTAGAGTAACTTGTGCATCGTTGATATCCTCAGCCGGGTTATTCGATATGAATTTTACTTGACACTTTGAGTGAGGTGGCCCCACTTCAATTCAAGGACTTTGGCTATTGTTTCTGCCCTGCTTGCTTAATCATAGTCATATCTTTTTCAATATTTAGACCAACTCTTTATCCTTACTACTTTATGTCAAAGAATCCATTGTCTTCGGAAGATGATATCCTAGCTTATTCGAAACACCTTTTTACTGGATAGAATCTTGACATTCAAATTTGACCGAGTAGGATGACACGTAGATGATTTGGGACATTGTTCTTGGATGGATTACACCTTTTCCTACTATCCTAGGAATGTGTCTTGCTAGTAAGAATCCTTGGTATGTTCTATGTTGATCACCATGAAATCTTCCCCCTACACATGAAAAACTCACCATAAATATTCTCATGATTGAATCAACATATGAAAAGTATTAAGGAAAATACATAATCATTGTAATAAAACACGCTTAAAGGAGTAGAATCTAAATTAAAAAAATTTATGTTCTAATAGTAAAATCATTAGTATCTTCTCATATATTTCACAAGATTGCTTGGAAATAAACATGGATGACTTTACCTCCTATGTCACTATATTTGAAGATTCCTTGAAAAATTTATAGAAAGTGTCGCAAAGATGTGAGGATCACAACATGTTGTTAAACAATGATAAGTGCTTCCTTATGATGTAATAAGTAGTAGTAATAGGACATTACATCTCACAAGATGGTATTTAGGTTGATCTTGCAAAAATGTAAGTTATTCTTAACTTGCCTATTCCTACAAAGAAAAAAAAACATATAAGATTATTGGGTCACAAAGGGTATTATAGGAGGTTTACCAAAGACTTCAATAAAATGCAGGACATCTATATACTTTTATGACTAGGGATTCCTAGTTTGATCAAACAAAACTATGTGATGAAGCCTTCCTGTAGCTAAAGGCATTCCTCACTCAAGAACCAACCCTTAGGGGACCTAACTAGTTGTTTCCTTTTCAAATCTATCCAAATGCATCAAACCATGCAATTGAGGTAGTCTTAGGCCACAAAGAAGGCAAAAAATAACATGCAATATATTTTATCAGTACAAATATTCAAGGAGAATAATTGAATATAGAGTCATAGAAAAAGAACTCTTAATAGTCATATACACACTTAATAAGTTTAGGAACTACATTGTCATGCCCCAAAATCTGGGCACTAAAAACTTAACCAACTAAACATAAATTTCTCTTTAATCCTGCTAAGTTAACTATAGGAGATGAAACCTCTTCTACACTTTTATCAAAGATTATTGAACTTAACAATATTTGCATCTATTCCACATGCATAAACATAACTTTTAATAAATTTGCATCTTGATTATATCTAACATCCACATACTAATCCAATATACAAAACCATCAAAACTAAGTTCTGTAGGGAAATTTGCATCACTAACATAGAGTATTATATAGATTTCCCGATTACATAATCAGGTGTTTGTATACAAGCAAAGGTTTTCACGGATCCATAAAGAAATAGATGTGTCCCAAAAGTCTAACTATAGCAAAATTAAAATTGACTAGAGAGCATATAAATGAGAAATAGTGTTAAGATTATGTCAGACTGGGGTAGGCCTCACATACTCCCCCTCTAGGCATGAACATCCTCCTGGATTTCATCAAAGAGGTGGGGGAAACTGTG
>MU223256.1:317771-331139 GCA_018584345.1 Thuja plicata | reverse complement strand
GCCTCACATACTCCCCCTCTAGGCATGAACATCCTCCTGGATTTCATCAAAGAGGTGGGGGAAACTGTGACCTCATATATATACTGTATCCTCATAGTATCAAAACTTATATCAAAGCATTATGATCGTTTATTAATTGTTTCATACAATCTATATCTAATATTTACAACCATGTACATGTTAATTTACGTTGATCCATTCTTAATTGATAAGTTACATCTCAAGAGAAATATGATTTTAAGAATGATAATGGTATGTTCTTTGCAACCTACTCCCTTATACATTCTATCCACATTCATTTTGAACATGATAGAGAACATCACTTCACAGCACAAGACTAGCAACATAAAACACACATCCTAGCCACCGCAAGATTAAAGAAACGTCAAATCAAGGTTCACAAATTTCAAAGTCAAATCTTAAAAGTTATAAAAATCCAAAAGAAGATAATTGTGAACTAGAACCATAATTAGTAGATAAAAAAAAATTTGGTGACTAGATGATTGCAAGAAAACCAAAAAGAATTCAGCTAGCCCTTTATCAGTTACAAGATCATCAAAGCTGAAAATCAAATTAAATCAAATCACATATACAGAGTGACTAATACTTAGCCACAGGAAGGGAGTAGAAGCTATACGACACCTTGCGTCCAAGGTGTGCTAAAGAACATGACCAAACATTCTAAAAAAAAAAAAAAAAAAACATATGCCTCACGAATTGATTAGGAAGTGTGTGACCAAGTATCATTAACTCATATCGTTTAACTAGATTATTGTCTTCAAGATCATTAGGGTTGATTAAGTCTCTAAACTCATTTGATCATATACAAAGATTGATAAAAAAAATAATGTGAAATAATAACATTAGATAATAATATAACTAAATAATGATGGTGGTTGTCCATAAAGTCTTAATTGTTAACTTCAATAATCTCTTAAGATAATCAATTTATTCATATTAAGGGGTTACTACAGTAACATGTCAATTTAGAAGCATTAAGATTCAATTACTTTAAAGGATAATTGATTAAATTTAATTATTATGATGGGCTATTTTAGTAATTAAGTATATTACTCATAGCGAGAGAGAAGATTTAACACTATTTCTCATTTATATGCTCTCCAGTCAATACTAATTTTGCTATAGTCAGACTTTTGGGACACATCTATTTCTTTATGGACCCGTGGAAACCTTTTCTTGTATACAAACACCTGATTATGTAATTGGGAAATCTATATAATACTCTATGTTAGTGATGCAGATTTCCCTATAGAACTTAGTTTTGATGGTTTTGTATATTGGATTAGTATGTGGATGTTAGATATAATCAAGATGAAAATTTATTAAAAGTTATGTTTATGCATGTGGAATAGATGCAAATATTGTTAAGTTCAATAATCTTTGATGCAAGTGTAGAAGAGGTTTCATCTCCTATAGTTAACTTAGCAGGATTAAAGAGAAATTTATGTTCAGTTGGTTAAGTTTTTAGTGCCCAGATTTTGGGGCATGACATACATCACTATGTATCAGATATATTGTTGGAAAGAGACACTGGTAGGGAATATTTTTACATTATCATTGATGGAAACTACACATTATTCTGGAGATATCTTGTCACAACATGTTGATACTGAAATTTTGCTTGCAAATTTGACTTAGTATGACAATACAGACCCGGTGTACAAATATTGGTATAAGGATCAACATGAATACATATGAGAAAATTTTGATGTGCAAAGATAGGGGAAGATCTATAGAGGTATTATGTATCTTTATCTATGGTTGCAGCTATTTATATTATCATTGGGTGAAGTTATAATCTTCTATGTATTGGATTACTAGAGTTCAGTGAGAGTCTAAGACAACTGGTTATTGGATCAATCAATGATCCTATCAGATCGATGATCCAATCAGTTTACTAGTTCTATTTGGTGATGCCGACATGATAGAAGATATTTTTTGTATTGGTTAAGTTTATCATTGAATCTTGTGTATATATATGGCTGACACTTAACACGTTACCTATTTGGTTTCTAAGGCTGACGATGAAGATGAAAAACTTGGATGATTGGTATATAAGCTCAATTTTTTGTGTTGATTAATATATGTGATGGTTGGTTATGATTTCTATATGTTGTACATGATTGATGGATCAGTGATTAGAGGATCAAAAATTAGATTAGAAGTTTTATTTGGTTCTTTATTAGAACTATATTAGTATTGTTGATGTTGTTTCTCAGTTCACCTTTTTGTGGATGAATGTTTTGTATGGAAGTGAGCCATGAAAGGTTGAATACACATTTTTGTGTATTGAGCAATGAGCTCTAGGCTTTAAACCTAAATATTTATCATATGTACTTAATCCCCTAATAGGGTACACTTAATTTCTGTAGAAATAATATTTTTGGGTTCCATCCCCACCATGATTTTTCCCTTAACCGGGTTTCCACAATAAAAATCATGGTGTTATGATGTTGTGGATTTTTTTTTTTTTTCAGTTATTTTCTTTTAATTATACTTGGTTTATGGTTTCATAATCAAATTAATAGTGTTAAATCTAAAACAACACTAATTCATCCCCCTTCTCAGTGTTCCTCAATCCTATCAATTGATATCATATATTTGGTCCTTGAAAGAATGCTAACAACTTGAGGAAGGTCCTGATGAAAGATTTGATAGTTTCTAGTAGTGCTCAGAAGAAGCTCTTGGTTGCACTTGATGATCTTGACAAATATAATGCTTATAACTCTAAGTTGGAAAATAAACTAAAGGATGCTAAAAAATTTATTGAGAACCTAAAGGAACAGTTGAAAAAATTTAGAGATAAGAGGACGTATCTTTTTGATTAGTTGCAAAAAAAAGATGATTCGAAGGAATTTAAAGAAAGATTAGATGAATGTGATCAAATCAGTAAAGATAGAGATAATATGAAACATGAATTGGAAGCTATGATAATAAAGATGACCAAGGAGATTGAAGCTAAGAAGAATCTTGAACAAGCCCTGAAGGACAAATCAGAAGAATTTTATAGACTGAATGGTGAGATTGGGAAATTGAAGATCAATTGTGAGGAGTCCAAGCACAATGAGAAGGAACTTGAAAGAATTAACGAAGTTCTTAGAAGTGAACTTGCAGTAGAAAATGAATTCAAAGAAACTTTCAAATCTAGTTCAGCGAAGCTTGATCAACAAATTGAAAGTGTAGACATCCAAAAATATTAATTTAATTATTAATTCCCTTTTATTCATCTGACTATTTAATTTAATCAATTAAATAGTTTTTTCCTTAGTATTTACATACAATCTAAATACTATCCTAATGTATTTTATTTAAATAGATTTCCTCAAAATTCCCCCTTTTTAATAAATTTATATTTATTAAAATCCTCCATAATCCTAATTCCTCTAAACTAAGATTAAATTCAAATCTAACTTGAATATTTAATCTAAGCCTAGCCTAAAGATCTATTAATCCTACCTAGAGGCCTACTCTACTCCTACCCTACCCTACCTATTCCTCTTAATGAACCTACTCCCTCACTTAAGCACCCAATAATTACACTTAAGGTGTGTTTCCTAACCCTTTTAGCACTAATGGAGTGCTCACACATGTGTGAGAAACTCCTCCCAAGAGAGCCACCCAACTCTCTCAATGGAAACCTCTTCCTTGTCCCCCACACTTTTCTCCATGGTTTCTGACACGTGTGTGAGAAACCTTGAGCTTCACAAAGAATTTAATTCTCAAAGTGACTCCTATTATAAGCCTATGTGTCTCTTATATAGCTCTTATGTGGATGCCATATAGATGCCACCTCATCCAAGCCTCTTTCCTCCATCCAAAAATCTATAAATAGAGGCCTTCTCTCTTGCATTTCATCGCTCACTTTTGCATTATTATCACGCTAACATTGTTCTATATTTCATATGTATTTTTATGCTTTCAATCTTAGTTCTTACTTAAATCATTTAGCTATTAAATTCTAGTATACTCTTGGTCAATGAATCTTAGTTTTTTTCTTGCATTTTCATATCATTTCATATCTTAGATCATCTTTAAGGAGGATTTGAGACTAGTTCTTCATACTAGTTCTTGCATTCCTTATTTTCTTCCAACCTTGCATTCATTTTTATTGTATTGGAGATCCTCCTCCATTTGTGTTTGAGAGAGCACACACACATATAATATTAATGAGAAAATCAAACAAGTAATATAGGGTGCAACTAACTTGTTTATAGCTAAATCTTGATGCTATTTGGAATGTCTTTGTTTTTTGCTTGCTATTTCATAATTTGAATTGATTTTATGTGCTTACCCACTGATATTGTATGTTTGAACTTGATTTCAATAGGTTTCTGGCTTTTAAGAATTCATCATACACATTCTAGCATGACTGGTGGGACCAACGTCCCTATTCCATTCCTTAAATCTTCTTCTTCTTCTCAAAATCTCACCAAGCTCATGGATCAGCATCTCCAGTTTACACAGAGGCATCTGTGCATATGCTAGTTCTTACTAAACTATCATTCAACGTCTGTGATAAACTGATGTTTGCACCTATGGACCGACATCTCCACTACAAGACAACTATTTGCCCAAATTTTCATCTAACATCATATTTCTTTAGGGTTTAATAGTGTTTTCTGCCACATTTTAAACTTATCATTTGGTTTTTTATTAGAAATTGATTTAACAAGGGGTCCTAATGCTAAAATTTTCAATAGATCCATCATTAAGGAAAAAAAACTAAGTTATATTATTGTTAAAAGTTTGGGTAGGCTTAAAATATGATGTCGGAGCATCTTGGGTTCTTGGCAACCATGTATCAACCAAAAATATGTTTGTTTTGGTTTGGTATCTTGCTAGAGATTGATCGGTAAAGTGCTTGGTAACCATTCTTTTTGGTCAGTTGAAGGATTGTTGTTTCACCTCTCCGGCTCAGTTATTTGTTTTGGTTGGCTTCACTGATGAGGTCTTGATGGTTTTTCTTGGTTGCTTGGTGGTTTTCACTGACTGGTGTTTGCACTCGATAGTCTTTCTTACCGAGTTGGTTTTCAGATGTTGGATCTTCTAGCCAACATATGCATTTAATTTTTGTATCGTAATGAATGTTGGGGTCACTCATTGGGATGTGTGTGGACCTAAATTTGGGTCTTTTTTATTTCCTATGTTGGATATTTAGGATCTTTGGTGCCAACCTCTTTTGTGGTCTCTTATATATATTTAGTTCCTATTCTTAGATTTGGGAGGTAGAACTAGTAACAAAGAGTTAGAATATTTGGATCGCAGATCTATGACCTCGCATGTATGAAGATTATCCTGTAAAGAATTAAATGTATATGGCTATAACCGGGAAGGCCTTATAGCCTGAAATGTATAATGTTTGATGAAATAATAAGAATATTCTACTTGCTTTCTATCCCTTTCTATTTTATAGCTTCCGAGTTGTTCTACAAGAAATTTTGGATAGATGGGAGTTCCTCTAGCCCTAGTTTTCCTTACCCTCCTTGCATCATGTGGTATTAGAGTGAAGGTGAGATCTGAGGTTCCTTCTTGTGAACCCTAGTGATATTTTTTGTAGGGTAGAAGATTGTGATCTAACCTATAATTATAGAGGGTTTCAAGATGGTTCTTGAGAGAGGAAATATAGATCTAGGTCTAGCTGATATGCTTAGATAGATTTCTACAAGATTGGAAGTTGTTGAGACAACCCAGCACAGAGGAAGACATCTTGAAGATGTTAGTGATGATGAATTTGAATAAGTGCAAGGAGAAGCCACACCCACACCTATGATGGATCAGGAAGAGGAAAGATTCTTGCAAGCATTGACAAGCTTGAAGTCCACACCTCAATTTAATCCTTCCGAGTATAGTGGAAAGTTGGATTTTGATGAGTTGATAGACTGGATAACCAAAATGGAGAAATACTTTGAGTATGAGAATGTATCAGAGGAGAAGAAGGTAAATATTGCAAGTACAAAATTGAAAGGTCATGCATCCTTGTGGTGTGAGCATCTACATTTGGATTATAAGAAGAAGGGTGAAGACAAGATCAAGGTATGAGACAAGATGATAAACAAATTGAAAGGCAAGTTTCTCCCAGATTAACCTAGTTAGGAGAATGCAAAGTTTGAAGAAGAAAAATAGCTTGTTAAAATATTACATTGAGGAATTTTACATATTGGATATTAGATCTAGACATGCTGAAGATGAAGTGGAAAGAATAGAAAGATATCTGAATGGATTAAGAATTTCTAAATAGGATGAGATCAAATTGGTAAAGATGGAGAGCATTGAAGAGACATATAATTTTTCCCTAAAAGCTGAGGAGAAATTGAACAAAAGATATGAACAAAGGAAAAGAGGAAGAGGTGGTAATTCCCTAGAGGAAGAAGTAGATATTAAGATGAAAATAGTAGAACTGATTAGGACAAGACAATCCAAGACACACATCAAGACAAGGGAGAGATTGAGAGGAAAGGTGGAAGTTCATTCCAAGGAAGAGGCAACTACTCCAAAGGTGGATATAGCAGGAGAGGGTTCCAAGGAACTTGTTACAATTGTGGTGAAGAAGTACATAGATCTTTTGAGTGTACACATGCAACAAAGAAACTTAGAGTAATAGAAATGCTTTGGTGCAAGAAGATTCACCAAATGAACCTAAGAAGGAAGAAAAATTAATGGTTAGAAGAATATTATGGAGTGAGAATAATAAGAAAGATCCTGTAAGGAAAATTTTGTTCAAAGCCAGATGCAGAGTTGCAAACAAATTTTGGAAGGCAATTTTTAATAGTGGAAGCTTGAAGAATCTGGCATCAGAGGAAATGGTCACAAACTTGCAGTTGGAAAGAATGAAGCACCTGAAACCCTATCAGATTTCATGGATCAATGATGAGCATACATTAAATGTGAGTGAACAATGTTTTGTGAATCTAAAGATTGGAAAGTATTATGATAAGGTGTTGTGTGATATTATTGTAGACACCTAAAATTGACCAGGTGTATCTCAAGAATTCAAAATTGCAAATCTCAGCTAAATGCTTTAAAATCTCATCTCAACGCAAAACAAATAGATCAAATCAAATGGACATTTATCAAATCAAGAGGAAAAAAATCAAATCAAATTAAAAGATCAAATAATCATGAAGTCAAATAATTAAATTCAATCCTACAAGGGATTAATCAAATTATGCAATTGATTTTTCAATTGTATAGTTCAAATCAAAAAGATCAAATCCAACCTATTCACCCTTCCATGGCTAAATTAATTAAATGATTGAGTTATTTAATTCCTAATATCTTTGAGACAACCAACCAACTTTTCGTCCATTTGAGAACACCTCAAAGCTTTTGACTTAACCAAACTTTGATCATGATCAACTCACTCTACCCCCTACCCTTGGGAAAATGCTATAAACTCAAGCCATTTCCTTTGTGTTTGGGATCCAAGAATTTCAAGAGAAAAAGCATCCTTATTATAGGAATATGGAGAGCATTTGAGAGATTTTGAGAGTATTTCAGCATTTGCATATCATTTAATATATCATGTTTAGGAGCATTTGTTGTTTTATAACATATCTTGGAGCATTTTGAGCATTCTAAGCTAGATTTGAGCATTTATTTATCATTCATTTCTCGTTCTAGGATTGTCCTTGAGAGAGATTAAGCCTGAGATCTCTCTTAACAAAGCTTAGATAGAGAACCATGAGATGATATGGATTTTTAGCTTCAATTCTTAGATTAAATCGTATTATCTTTCCATAGAATTATTGTTATTAGTCTTAATTTCATGAAGGTGTAATATTACACACACAAATGGTACCCACTATGGGGCCCTAAGCCTCATTACTAACATTTTTATCATAAAATTTGGCTTGTTTTGTTGTGTTCTTGGTGTTATTTTGTAGAAAATAGGAGAAGAGCTGCTTATGCGATGTTAAGAGCCACCTACAAACAATACAACGCCACCTACCGAGCTTCATTCGTCTCCATCTTTTGTTCTGCAGCCACGTGCTAGATAAAGCGTGCCACCTGCTAGATAAAGCGTGCCACCCACTAGATAAAGCATGCTGCGGGCTAGATAAAGTGTGCTGCCTACGATTTTTCAACAACCACTTACAAGCAATCTTTGGCCGCCTTTTACACTTTTTGTATCGCCTGCTAATTTTATTTAGCCGCCTGTGAGTTTTAAAAAGTGGCCTGTTAGGATTTAAAATCTTCATAGCAAGTTTTCATTTACGCTTTGCAAGATTTAAATGTCACTCTTTAGATGTTAAATGCCACGTAAGTGTATTTGCTTTAAATCAGGTTTTGATTGATTTGGTTACTCTTTTAACTCTTTGTGTTTTTTTGTCCCGCAGATGAAAAATCACCCAAAGGTGCAGAAACCAGAGAAGCGGATCACAAAGCTTAGTAAAGAGGTGAGAATAAAAACCAAAAATGACAAGGAAACACATACAGAAAATTTTTTAGAGAGTTTATTTGAGGAAGAACACTTGTATGATCACTACATTAAGGTTTTTTTTTCTTACAAACGAAAATTTCCTACTCTTTAATTGGTTTTCATGCCTAGTTCTTTAAAGCTTTAATTGATAAATCTTTCATTAAAAGAGTTTTTAGGAGGGAATTTGACATTTGAGTTTTTCCAAGTTTTCTTCACTTTGCCTCTCTTTGTGTTGACTAACTTGTTGGAGGAGCCGGAGTGGGAATGATTGCCACTAGGTGAGTGAAAATAAGCCAAAACACTCAAAAATGCACCTAGCCTTGCTAGCTTCAAAAAATTAGGTATTTATCTAATCAACCTTGCATTACTTAACTTGTGGAAAATTCGTTAAATCTAGCATAAATAGGGACACCCTACTATTTTCTATTCAAACAAGACATTAGGTATATGCTCTCAACTTTTTGAAGTTGATCAAAAAGCCAAAAGTGTAAAGTTTGGGTGGTAAAAAGAAAGGGAGGATTAATTGAACCACACATCTCATTGTTTTTTAAGAACCTCCTCGTCAAGAGGTTGAAAATGAACAAATATATTTGAGGTGTTTGGAGCAAAGAAAAAGAATAGGGATATGCTCTTCACTCTTTGAGTGAATTAGATTCCCAAACTTGTTGGACTGAGTTCAATTTTTTCTTTCCATATTCATGCTAGTTAAATAGAGCTTTAAAGGGCCTGCCTCCCGAGAATTTCCTTACGAGGACGGTGAGAGGGAATGACCCAAAGTGGGAGATATTCACTTTTACCATGATGTCGTCTGACCCACTATAAATAAATGCACTTTACCTTAATCATAAATTGACTAAAACTTGTACAAGTCATCCTTACTTCCTCTAGTAGTCCTTCGGGATTGCGCAAAATTATATTTTTGTGTGTGTGGGAAGCCCTTAAAGGGGTAAAGGATCTTGTCAAGATTTAAACCAGAATAATTTAAGACCTGATAAAGTAGCAGACCTACCTTTGTAGATCCATTATTAAAAGCCAAACTTGTTGACTCTAAGATAGACTGTTTAGAAGAAATTCTTGTGCAAACCTGTTAAAACATCTGAGAACATACACTGTTAGTGTGGTTTTAGGGATATGGTACAATTTTGATGTGTGTATTGATCTTGTACTCTATTTTCACACAAGAATCCTTTTTGATAAATCTGATCAAGGGCTTTAAACTTTTTAATCTTGAAAATACAAATAAAATTGATAAAATCAACTTTGACCAGCAAAGTGCCACTTACCATCATTTTAGAGCCGCCTAAAAATGAAACTTGGCCGCTTGTTAATTTTAAAATGCTGCTTGTAATCATTCAACAACCATGTAAGCCACTAGAAAGTGTCGCTTATAAACATTTAAAAACCACCTATCAACAGTTATCATCGCTTACTAACTGTAGAGTGCCGCATACAGTGATTCCAGTGACCGCTTATCAGTTATAAAAGGCTGCCTACACGCAAGTAAGAGCCACCCAGAAATTTAAAAGGGAAAATAGTGGGTATATGCCGAGGGGTTGAAAATAAGAAAGTTTCATTTTTGGATACCCTTTTCGACGTTCTACCACTGTGGATATCTAACTGGATTAGAATCCACCATTTTTGGGCATTTTGCTAATTCATCCAGGGATTGATCATTTAAGCGAGTTAAAAACCTAAGATCTTCATTTGATATATGTTAATATTGGTTTTTACTCAATCTCATTACATCAAGACTACCCTACAACCAGATGGATCTTATCTGAGACAAGAGTGTCCCTTTCCAGGTGATCATTTTTCTACAAGGCCCTTACACGAACCCATGAAAGAAGCAGAACCGAGGATGTCTTTCCCATTTGACCATATAGATCCCAATCAGATCAATCACGTGAACAAGGATATGAAAAAACAAGGAAACATGGATAGTAACAATGAAGGATCCAACAACAATACCAATGGAGGAACAAACATGGATCCTAACAATTAAGGTATGAATAATACCAACAATGGGGGAAACATAGACCCTAATGATGAGGAGTTAACCGATAAAAAGGTTAATGAGGCTATACAAAGCCCTTTCTTCATGAAACTTATGGAAAAAGTGTTGGAAAAAGACAAGGAGAAGTACTTTCTAGACCTAGCACAAACGGGTCTCAAACTTCCACATGATTATGATGTCACCAAGCTCAAACAAGAAGAAGCTAAGGCTAACCCCATTGATATCATGAACAAAAAATTCCATCTTTTCCAAATGCAATTGGACACAATAAAACAAAGTGGGGCTCCTAAACCCTTTTCTATCAAAGCTTTGTGTCCATTTCCATTTTATAAATATTTAATCATGATACCATTTCCAACAAATGCAATTTACCCTAAATATGTAAAATATGAAGGAACATCTGATCCTCAAGATCACTTAAGGTAATTTTGTGCCCTAAGTATATAGTTCATGCATGACACAACTTACCTTATGAGGTTATTCCCTAGAAGTTTGGGAGGTATGGCAATGAAGTGGTTTTCAAAGTTACCCTCCGGCATTCGAACCTTTGAGGAATTGGCCTCTAAGTTTGTAACTCACTATTCCTATAACATTAAACACGAGGTTACAATGCTTAATTTATGCAACACCAAACAAAGAGAAGGAGAGGGATTTCTACTTTTCCTACAATGATGGAGAGTGGTATTTGATAGATACCCTCAAAATGTACCTGAAAAGGAAAAGATGGATATTTTTGTGAATAGCTTGGATCATGAAATAAACTATCGATTAAGGCTACAATGTCCTAGATCATTCCAAGGCCTACTTGAGAATGGGGTGACAATAGAAGAGGTATTGATAAAAAGTGGATAAATCAAACTCTACAAAGATAACAAGAATAACAACAATAGCAATACCTCCAACACCAATCAAAATCAAAATTCCAACAACAACAACAGTCGATTTTGGGCAAAGAATAACAACAATAAAGGAGTGGTTAATGATGGAGTGGTGGAGGATAACACTTTAAAGGCTACCCCTTTCAATCTCACTCAAAACTCAGCTCAAGCCAATAATGTGAATCAGGCACCCAAACTTCCCTTCAACAACAACACTAATAACAAGTTTGGGAATAATCAAGGGACTCCCAAGCCTAAACCTTTCTTTGCACCTACACCCAAAAGGACATTCACTAATTTGGGTGAACCACTGTAAAATGAATTAAGGATTCTTATTGCAAATAAAATTATCAATCTACCAAAGGCTCAACCATGTTAACCTCACATCAAGCCAAACTGGTGGAATGAGAACAACCATTGTGACTATCATCGAAATAAGGGACATAAGACCAATGATTGCTTGTTCTCAAACATGTGGTACAAGATCAAATAGACAATGGTGTGATAAAATTGGATGGCCCTCAAACTAATGAAGATCACACATCCTTTAAAACTCCTTTTTATAAGCACAAAAAAGGAGAATCTTCTAATTCCAACAATGGAGGAAACAATGCGAATAATGCAAGAGGCAGTCATAATGTTAACTTTGCTCATACTAATGACAATTCCATCAATGTTTTTGTGGTTAAAGATCAACCTATTCAAGGGTACACTAATTTCATCACAAGGGGGAAAGCCTCCAAGATTACCCTACAAGGGGGTACTACTATTACTATTGGCCCTAAAACACTGACTATTTTGGCTAAACAAACACCACCCACAACAATGCCTTATAGCTTGGTGGATCAATTACAAAAGACTCCAGCACAAATATCAATTTTGGAGCTATTGAAATTATCTCCTAATCATGAGGAGATCCTATAAAAATCCTCGTGTGAGACCACAGTTCCTATAAACTTGGAGGAAGACAAATTTTAGAACATGGTAGGGCACCTTATAGCCCCTCATTGTCTTTCCTTTTTGAAACAAGATGACATGTCTATCACACATCCTCAAAGCTTACCCTTTTATATAGAGGTATTAATCCAAAGACATAGGGTCAAGAGAGTTCTCATAGATGGTGGAGCTGGTCTAAATATTTTTACTTTAAACCTTGTCAAGTCATTAGGGTTATCCAAGTCTTCCATTGATCCAAAGAAGAAAATCACTATTAAGGCTTATGATGAAGAGGAAAGATATTCAAAGGGGATGATCATCCAACCAATTCAAATGGGACCTATCAAAATAGATACTATATGTTAGGTCCATGACATGAAATTGACCTACAACATCTTACTAGGAAGGCCTTGGATACATGAAATGCAAGTGGTACCTTCTACATATCACCAATGCATACAATTTCCATACATGGGGGAGGAGATCACAATTGGAGGAGATTCCAACCCTTTCCAATATTGCAATGCTTTAAAGCCAAGTCATGAATTGTATATTACTCATAATAGGGAAAGAGTCCTCCCTGATATTACCATGGAAGAAGCCAAAGAGGAAAAGTTAGAACCAACATCACATGTCACATCCACTCCTAACCCTATTCAAACTAACTCAACTACATCGACTAAGGGAAAAGAAAAGATGAGTTACGAGGGTTCAAATTCAAAGGATAATTTAGTTCAAACTTCAACATTAAGATTGGAAAATTCTAAACCCACTAAGGAAGAGAGAGAACAAACTAAGAAGGATCATTATGAAAAGATGAGTAACCTAATGAATCAATTCGAGAAACAATGCAAAATTAACTCAAAAGGAGTAGGGGAATATTCAGTTTCCCTCTTTGATTTACCTACATCTCCAAGGACACATGGGAAGCCATCCAAAGATCATAAACCTCATAAATACAATTCCCATTTTTTGAGGGAATGTGACAAACAAGAAATGGACAAAGAAGATAATGAGGTATTACAATGGCTCTATAAAGAAGATGACAATTCAGCTAATTCCAATGAAAGGGTGCAACATATCAATATCCAAACTGATCA
>MU223256.1:302891-317468 GCA_018584345.1 Thuja plicata | reverse complement strand
TCAAGTGAACCTCAACAAGTCAATGTAGAACAAGCACCTCTTTTCACTCAATGGGTAGGTGAACCTTGGGTACCTTCATGGGTAGGAGATTCTAACCTAGTGTTTAATCCACATGCTTTCTTTCCCAGAGAAACCTTAGAGGACTTTGATGGAGAAGATTTCGATCCTTCTTCCATGGACCATCTCAAAGAGGCACATGTCATAGACCATGACAATACAGTGTATGAACCATAAAAAAAAGTCATGTCCTTAATCCCTTCAAATGAAAGCCAATCCCATGAATCCTTGTCCTTAATGCATCTTGAACTTATTGATTGGGATCTTTCTGAGCCAAATGACTTACTCTACTTCCCAAATGACAATACAATGGCCTTATACCTCAATGCGGCTGAACCCAATTCTTCCACCAATTAATTCACTCTAGATATGATGATAGGGATAGGGGTTCAAGCTCTTAATCCAAAAAATGAAGAGAAAATATACAAAAAAATGAGGTCTAGTGGTGAAAACCAACATGTGGCAGTGCTAGACCCCCAAAAAAGTAAAAATAAAGGATGTTTCCGAAGGTGAAAACCCAACTGTGGCACCTAAGGGAGAGAGGTTGCACACCTTACCAGCTCACAAAGATGAAATATCACCTATACTTATTGAACCCACAAAAAAGGTTAACATTGGAACAAAAAAGGATCCTAAATTCATTCACTTAGCAACATCTTTGATTCCCTTAGAGAGAGAATAATTCATTATATTCTTTCAAGAAAAACAAATCAAATTTGCATGGTCATATGCTGACATGCCCGGATTAGATCCAAGTTTCATAATGCATCACTTAAATGTGAAACCAGGGGTTAAGCTTGTCAAACAAAAGTTGAGAAAAATGCATCCACATATACCCCTATTAGTCAAAGCTAAATTGGATAAATTGCTCAAGGTGAGATTTATAAGAGTAATAGCATATGCCGAATGGATCTCCAACATTGTCCTGATTACCAAACATGATAAAACCATAAGAGTTTACATATATTTCATATATTTAAACCTTGCTTGTCCAAAAGATGAATTTCCATTACCTAGCATTGATGCTATTGTGGATCTCACTGCAGGTCATTCTATCTTTTCACTTATGGATGGATTTAGTGGGTATAATAAAATTTTCATTGAACCTAAGGATCAAGAGAAGACAGCCTTTACATGCCTATGGGGTACTTTTTGTTGGAATGTAATGCCCTTCGGTCTCAAAAATGCCAGAGCCACTTATCAAAGAGCCATGACTTCCATCTTCCATGACATGATGCACACCTTTATGGAAGATTATGTGGATGACATCCTAGCTAAATAAAATAAAAGAAAAGACCATTTATCCATACTTGAAAATATTTTTACAAGGCTAGAACAATTCAAAGTGAGACTCAACCCAAAGAAATGTGCTTTTGGGGTACAATCTGGAAAACTCCTAGGGTACATTGTTTCAGCAAAAGGCATTGAAGTAGATCCTGAAAAGGTACAACCAATAATGGAAATGGACATTCCAAAGAACATTAGTCAAATGAGGTCACTTCAATGAAGGCTTCAAGCTATAAGAAGGTTCATTTCTCAATTGGTGGAAAAATGCCATTCTTTCACCATATTACTACATAAAGACACCGTCTTCACATGGGATGAAGAGTGTGATAAAGCCTTTACATTGTTGAAAGCATACTTGATGAATCCACCTATCTTAATGTCACCAATTCAAGGAAAAACTTTGTTACTCTATATTTCAGCAACGGAAAGATCTTTAGGAGTCTTATTGGCACAAGAAGATGATGAAGGAAAAGAAAGAGCTATCTACTATTTGAGTAGAACCTTGATCAAATATGAGTTAAATTATAGCTTCATGGAATGAGCTTTCCTGGAAGTGGTATTTTCCTCTCAAAATTTAATACATTATATGTTGTTGCATAAGGTGAAGCTCATAGCCAAAATTGATCCCTTAAAATACTTACTTAGCAAAACAACTTTAACTAGAAGGATTGCAAAGTGGGTTAGGGTACTTAGTAAATTTGACATTGAATATGTTGATAGGAAAGAAATCAAAGGTCAAGTTATAGCCGATCAATTGGCTGAATATCCTCAAGAATCTACACGTCCTATGCAAGTGGAATTCCTAGATTCTAAAATTGTGAATTTCAAAGATAAGACATGGACTCTATACTTTGATGGATCTTATACCCAAAATGGTAGTGGAGCAGGCATTCTTTTGATTACACCACAAGGTTACACAATCCCAAAATCTTACAAGTTATTGTTCCCTTGCACCAATAACATAGCAGAGTATGAATCTTTGGTCATAGGAATCAAGATGGCCTTGGAATGGAATGTCATAGAATTATGGGTCTATGGGGACTCTTAATTAGTCATTAATCAAGTTAATGATGAATATAATACCAAGGATGAAAAACTAATGCCTTACTAGAAATTGGAGGATAATTGAAAAAATTATTTTGCTTTGATTACTTTTGAACAAATTCCAAGAGACAAGAATAGAGAAGCGGATGCAATGGCTACCTTGGCATCTTTACTTCAGTTGCCCAATAAAAATGAAAAGTACAAGTTCTTGGGGGAAGAATTGGTTAAACCAACATTTGACCTACCTGATACCCAAATTATTTCCCTTTTAAATGGACATGACTCACCATGGTATGGAACCATCTATGCCTAACTCAAAAATCAAACCCTACCTACTGACCAAACTCGCACTCAAAACCAAAATTTCATAAGACAAGTAGCCCATTATACTATCCTTTCTGACACATTGTATCGTAAAGGTCTTGACAGAACACTCCTTAGATGTTTAGAGGAAGATGAATAAAAATTAGCTTTAAAAGATGTCCATGAGGGGATTTGTGGGTCACATTCAAATGGTTTAAACCTAGCTAAGAAAATCTTACGTATGGGGTACTTTTGGAAAACCTTAGAAAGAGACACTTGTCAATATGTCAAAGTTTGTGCAAAATGTCAATACCATGGAGACTTGATCCATGCACCAAGGCACAAATTACACCCTTTTGTCACACCGTGGCCATTCTATCAATGGGGTTTTGACTTAATTGGCATAATTTATCCACCTTCAAATGGACACAAGTATATAATCACATCAACAAACTAAATGGGTTGAATTTGTACCTTTATCAATTTCCATAGGGAAATAAATTTCCATGTTTATCTTAGATCATATCATTTGCAGATATGGCATTCATCATGCCATCATCATGGATAATGGAAAATAGTTTAAGAACAAATATGTTGATGAACTTTGTGACACATTCCATATTACACATCACTCTTCATCCATTTACTATCCCCAAGGTAATGGACAAGCAGAAGCTACCAACAAGAACATCTTTAAAATCCTTAAGAGATCCATTGGAAAATTAGGAAAGGATTGGCATCTTCAAATCAATCCAGAATTATGGGCCTATAGAACTAGTATTCAAACCCCAACATGAGCCACACCTTTTTCATTGGTTTATGGGGTCGAAGCTGTTCTACCTTTAGAAGTTGAAATACCATCCCTTAGAGTCTCATTGTATGGATTAATAACAGATGAAGATTATAGAGTTGCCCGCCTTCAACAATTGGAATTGTTGGAGGAACATCAAACTCAAGCCTATGATCATTTGAAAGTGTATCAGAATCAAATTTCCAAGAACTATAACAAGCATATCAAACCAAGAACCTTTCAAATAGGGGATCTAGTACTAAGAGAAAATCCAAAAAATTAGGCTGATAGAGAAAAGAAAGGAAAGTGGGACGCAAATTGGCTTGGTCCTTTTGTCATTTTTTCTTCATTTGGAATAGGGACCTACAAACTGGCTGATTGTGATGGTGATGAATTGCTAGAACCTATCCATAGCATTCATCTTAAGAAGTTCAACACCTGATTTAGAGGAAGGAGTATTAGAAGAAATAGTATAAGTCAAAAATACCAAAAAAATGAGAAAAGCTCAAAAATACAAAAAAAAATCAGAAAGTTCAAAAAGCCAAAAACATTTGAAAAAGAGAAAAAAAGTGCCTTGGTGAAAACCTAGCAATAGGCACCTTGGTAGCAAAAAAGAGAGAAAAAGAGCAATAATCCCAAGAGGTGAAAACCTGGAAACAGGCACCTTTTGTCCCTTAGGTGTTTTCTATTTGCATTTGTACATATTGTGTTCCTTCATCTCACTTGTCCATATCCTCATTGCATCTGTCATTTGTGCATCATCCTAATAAAGTCTCAGAGCTGCATTTTTGTTGCATTGTAGGTTCAATTGCCTTGAGTTTCACATGGTCACATTTACCACTTGGGGGCACACATCATAAATTTTTGGTACCAACCTATTTCAATAGTACAAACATCTTGGTCACACAACAGAAGTAGATTTTCAGATTCAGGAGAGACATTTTGGAACCTTTGATGGATATCATTGTTCAACCCTGTAATGGGTAAAATTTGGCTCATAAAGGATTGTTTAAATAAGATTTTGCATAAATGAGATGAGAGGGAAATCCAAAGGCCAAATTTAGTTCCTTACACTTAATTATTATGATGAGAAGGACTGAAAAGAGCATGTAAAGAATAGTGGAATAGATACCTATCTCATATCATAGTAGATCTAGAAAAATTCATTTTATGAGGTCTGTATTGAGTTTCTGGTAAATCTGATATTGATCCTGAACTAGAACGCAGAGACAAACAAAACCCAAAAATATTTTTCTATTTCGATGTCATCTTATGAAAAAGGCCAACCTTGACCCACAAATGTCACCCCTGACCCAATAATGTTGACCCTGACCTATGCAGTGTCAACAGAAAATCTGTTTGCGGATCTTGGAAGTTTGCTAAAAAGGGTATCCAAATCTGGTCTTAGATCTATTGTCCTGCACCTATAACTCCCAAAAAAAACACCTAAAAATATCTGAAAAGAGGGATTTTGGGGTGGCTATATAGGGTTTTGCCTTTGTCAAACCCCCGTTTTGGTGATCTCCACCTCCACGAATAGCTAAATATAGAATGTAGTGTGTGTGTGTGTGTATTGATCTCTTGAAAAGAGCTTTTAAACATACAATATTAAGATCTAATCTTCTAGATTAACAATCCTAACATAACATGGAAATGAGAAAGCAATGCATAGATTTAAATATGAAAAAGAAAGTATACCAAGCCCCCAAGGCTAAAGTATTCCTATCAACTCATAATCCATAGTTGCTACCCCATGGTAATGTCATTTGAATGCTTGAAATAGTAGATCTAAAGAGAGAGCCTTCTTGCTTCAATGAAGATCCACCATAGATTATCCTCCAAAATGCTTGATATAAGATGATGATACATCCACCTAGCTTGTCCTTCTATATCATCCTCTTTCTTGTTTGCATCATCATTTCATCATGTCATCTCCTGATTTTCGTTTCATGATCAAATGAAGGCAAAAGAGAGTGTTTATATAGAAATCTCAACATAGGTCTCCTAGGAAAATGCAAGGGATCCTAATTCAAGTTCTACCTCAAATCATGGTCCAATCACAATTACCAACCAAGGAGGGAATGTATTAATTCAAATATCATAGAAAACACTTCCGCATCTGAACCCGAGGACCTATTTTAAGTTTTAGACCCCGATAAGCTCCATATTTGAAAGCGGGGACCAACACCTATCAAAGGTTTATGTAAACCTTGACCTTGACCTTGGTCAAGGTCAACCTTGACCCTGACCTAGGTTAGGGTCAACCTCAACCCTGACCTGAGGTTTCAGGCAGGTCACCAGATAGTTGCTGAGAGGTTCCCAAGTTAGCCGGGGACCTAGGAAGGTGGGGGAATATACCAAAATGTTAAGAAGGCCTAGAGGCCCAAAGAGAGAGTAAGATGAAGCTTAGGAGGACCAATACATAGGTCCTACCTTGGAATAATATTCATAAAGAGAGAAATCTAGGAGGATCCACTAGATCCTAACCCTAATTTCACCTACACATGTATAATTAGGCACTAATGCAAACCTAATATGAAAACATACTAAATAAGGGTGCTAAACCTATCAAAATGGAAGTGCTTCCATTTTAAGATGATACATTTAGCCCCCACTTTAGCTTAGATATGATGGTACGTGAATATGCAAGCTAAAGTAAGAAAACATCATAAAGTATAAAAAGGATATAGCCAAGTCCTCAATGCAAAGATCTGCAAGAAACCATTAGTTTCTGCAACCTGCAGCACATGAGGTTAATGAAAATCCAAAGAGAACCTATGTCTTACTATGATGATCTTGAGAAGTATATAGAGCCCCTTATGCCCCCCTGATTCGGCTTACTAATTTATGGAAGGTGAAACAGGGTGATAAGGTGATTTCTATACACTAAATATGCAATTTGTTGACAAAGTCCTTTCCTAAACTAGTTGAAATGGTCCTAAACCTTCCCAAACTGATTTAATAGGTTAGGTATCTAAATCATGATTCCAACACCTCTGATGGCACTGAAAAAAGAGCTACCAAACTCAAGTTATGATGAAAAGAATAGATGTCTATCTAAATGGATATAAAGGAAAAATTCGATTTTAACCTAAATAATTTCAACTGAAACCCTAGTAAAACCCTAATTTACTGTCTATAAATAGGAGAAAGAGACACTTATCATCTCATTCTTACCATTTTCAAATTTTGGGGAAGGAGATAGGATGTTGAAGAGAGAGGAATTCTGAGCGAGCCGCATGGAGGTCCTGAGGGAGCGCCTGGCCAACAGACAGCCATTGCCTGAGGTAAGTTCCTATTTTGAGTGCTTGTGATTGAAAATTTCATGTTTTTATAGGGAAGGTCGACCCTAACCCAATAAGTTTGACCCTAACCTAGTAAGTTTGACCCTGACCCTTTAAGGTCGACCCTAACTGGGAAGGTTCTGTCCTTTTTGGGGGCAGGTCGACCCTGACCCACTAAGGTTAAACCTAACCCGTAAAGGTCGACCCTGACCCAAAAAGGTCAACCCTAACCCAATAAGGTTGACCTTGACCTAGAAAAGGTCAACCTTGACCAGATAAAGTAGGTACAGAAGATTTTTGATGCATAAATACTGATATGATTCATGTTTGTGCTTGCAGGATCTAGTCCGTCTCCGAGAGCATCCCTTCAAAGGGTTACTACTATCTATCAGAGGGAGTGTCTCCGACCTATAGAAAGATGATATATAGTTATTGAGAGATTTAGGATTGTACTAGGTAGTAGTCCTACCATAGCTAAGGTTTCATTGGTCCATGATATCAGCCATGATAGAGAGATGGGATGAGGATACTTTTTCCTTCCATCTTTCATCAAGAGAGATCACGATCACTCTGGAGGATGTGTATAGGATCCTATGACTTCCAGTCTAAGGTGAGTCTGTCAGAACAAGAGTACCATGGGGTCCACCTAAGGTTTTTGTAGATATGGAGTATTGTTTGGGATGGGTACCACAGATGGGGACTAGATCAGATCAGATATCATTGGTAGCCATACTAGCAGGTCCGACACCCTTGGTACATAGAGTGATGCTATGTATACTTTCTTTGGTTGTAGTGCCCAACAATAAGGGTATAGTATTTTTAGCACCATTCACCCATCTCGTACATAGGATGGAGAGTGACAGGATCACTGTCTCGTGGGACCGCAGTATGTTGGCACATCTTTATCATGAGTTGAGTCAGTTGATGAGATATCAATGGGAGAGTCTTATAGTGTGAACCTTGCTATAGGTTTCAATGTTTGAGCATTACACATGTACACAACCATAGGGTACTCCTATGATGATAGATGCAAGCACACCAAGAGCCTTTGCATATCCGCTAGCAGATGTCTGGCAGCACAGAGATATCCTCTTTGGAGGGTATGCTTTGACCGTATACCAGGTATAGATGTGATATGGGGACCTTATTGTCAGATGATAGAGTGGCTAGATACCCAACATTAGTTGAGACACTCACAGCAGCGTGTTCTACTAGAAGGTCCTACCAATCATGTTGTGATGTTGTATTACTATGATAGGGTAATGAGACAGTTTGGTTTGATGCAGGGAGTCCCTCAGACAGTACCTCGATATGCCTATCTGACAAGATACTATCAGAGACCTGGTGCCATAAATCAACCTATAGTAGTTGATATTATGGATAGTGAGATAGATGATACCAAGGATATAGAGGTATCTTCTAAGATATCCTACGCTGGTGTTAGTAGAGAGTATATTAGATACTAGCGTTTACAGGGTACCCATCCTATCTTCCCCGATGACCACCCCACAGGTGATATAGGTCCTTCAGAGAGGAATCATCGAGGAGATGACATACCAGTAGGAGAGGAGGAGGAGGATCAGAGAGACGAGGAGGAGCCTCCCTTTGAGGGAGATCCTATGGAGGAGGAGAGAGCAGAGGAGATGCCCCTAGGCTACGGTACAGGGACCGGTGATGAGGCAGTCTATGTTGCTCCCTTAAGATCACAGTGACCTCCTCAAGCACACACAGAGACACCACCACCAAGGCCTAGACAAAGAAAGTAAGGAGAGAGTAGTTGCTCCACACCCCCACCATCTAGATCCTTTAGTGATGCCCAGGCTAGAGATCCAGGTATGATACAACTTTTAGAATGTTTTTGAATAAAGATTTTCTTTGGAAGAAGAATTGAATAAGTTTTATGTTTTGAATTTTACAGGGAGTGTAGTGGAGTGGAGGAGTTTTGTATCTGAGGTTCTGAAGGATACTTATATATCCTACCAAATACCAGCTAGCAAGAGAGAGTCCCTTGTAGGACAAAGGGATCCTGGAAGACATGCAGATATCTTCCTATGTGTACAGTGAGAGTTGAGGTTATGCAAGGAGAGAGAAGAGAAATTGATGGTTGACATGTAGAGAGCTCATGAGTGGATCTAGGAGATGAGCATATTGAGGAGTCACACACGGACTAGTGTTCTGAGATCCTCAGCCTCGCATCACAGATCTAAGAGAGCTGGGAGTCACCGTCCTTTAGAGCATCATGATAGAGATTGATAGATATGGCACTTGTGCCACATATGTACCAAACTCAGAAATTTTTTATTTATAAAGAAAACTTTGTTTTTGGAACAATTAGTTCTATGATTGATTACTTTTTACTTTCATCAATGCACAAAACTTAAAAGGGACTAAAAGAAAAATATGAATGAATGCATTCTAAGTTATATAACTTATAAAATAATTATTCTATAAGGAACACCTACATGCATAAACAAAAAAATATTTAGTTAGGCATAATAATGTTTGAGATGCATGATATTAATAGGTTCCTTAAGCAGAACACCATTCATATCAGCAATCTTATAAGCACCTGAAGTAAAATCCTCAATTACCACAAAGGGTCCAAGCCAATTTGGACTAAATTTTCCTTTCTCATTGGGTAAAGCATTCACATTTCTTTGGTTCTCATATAAGACTAAATCACCTACCACGAATGACTGTTCAATCACTTTGTGATTATATTGTTTCTGGAGTGATTTATGATAGGCATTAATATGTTCCAAAGCATTTATTCATTGTTCATCTAACATCTCCAATTCTTGTAATTGTTGTTCCTGGAAAGTATCTTTGTCAATGATCCCATGAAATGAAACATGCAAGGATGGTATTTCTAATTCCAAAGGCATGATAGCATCAGTCCCATAAATAAGATTATAAGGCGAAGTGCCAGTGGCTGTATGAACACTAGTCCTATAAGCCCACAAGGCATAAGTAAGTTGGGTATGCCAATCTTTCACATGTTTGTTGACTATTTCCTTTAATATTTGTTCAATAACCTTATTTGATGCTTCTACTTGACCATTAGATTGAGGGTAGTAGGGAGTAGAAAATCTATGTTGTATATGATATTTCTCCATGAATTTCATGACTTCTTTGTTCTTAAAAGATGTACCATTATCCAAAACTATCATTGAAGGAATACCGAATCGTGCTATAATATTGTTTAGGATGAAATCACAAATAACATCTGCAGTAGTAGAATGAAGAGGAATAGCTTCTACCCACTTTGTAAAGTAATCTGTAGCCATGAGAATGTATGTATGTCCTTGAGAAGAAGATGGTGAGATTTTTCTAATAAGATCAAAACCCCAAATGATAAAAGGCCACGGAGCAACTTGATTACGAAGCTCACGAGCGGGAGCATGAATTAAATTACCATGTTGTTGACACTGAGGACACTTTTTGAAAAATGTAAAGGAATCTTGTTCCATTATTTACCAGTAGTATCCTATTCTAAGGATTTTATTAACTAAAGATTTCCCACCAAAATGTCCTCCACAAGAACTAGAGTGAGCTTCTGCTAAAGCTACAGGTACTTTGGTCTTGTTAAGACATCTTAATAGTAAATCATTGTAAGAACATTTATAAAGTTTTTCCCCTAAAATGATATAATGGGATGAAAGCTTTCTAATATGATTACGTGTGTTTTTTTGTTGCTGATTCTAGAAAAGTATTATCTTTTAGAAAATGAATGATATGTGAATACCATTCATCTAAATACAAATTACAACAATCCACGGTAACCCTATCAGAAATTGTAGGGAATTTAAGAGTGTATATAGTAAATTGAAAGTCATCCTTGTTGTTCTCAAGGCAAACTAAAGAAGCCGCATTGGCCATAGCATCTGCATGTTGATTATCTTTCCTAGGTAAAGTTTGAATTATGTAAGAAGAAAATTGTGAAAGAATATCCAGAGCTACGTCTCAATATTGTGCCATTTTATCACTCTTAGTTTGATAACCTCCTTTGATTTGTTCCACAATCAATTGCGAATCCCCTTAAATTTCTAATTTTTTAATATGAAGGGATAAAGCTGCCCGTAAACCAGCTATAAGAGCTTCATATTCCGCAATGTTGTTAGTACAAGGAAAAGTTAATTTATATGACATAGGGATTGGTTTATTTGTAGGAGAGATCAAGATAATGCCCACCCCAGAACCTATCTTGCACTTAACCATCAAAATATAATTCCCAAGTATCATCTTGTTTGATTACAAATATATGCTCATTAGGGAATTCTACTGAGGTAACAGTTGTATTAAAATAAGGACAAGGAGCTTCATCTAAATAATCTGTTAAAGCTTGTCCTTTAATTCACTTTTGAAGGATGAAATTGAGATCAAATTTTGTGAGCAACATCACCCATTTGGCTAATCGACCAAAGAGTTCAGTTTTTGAGAAAAGGTGTTTTAAAGGATCGAATTTAACAATCACATTGAGTTCAACATTGAGTAAGTAATGCCAGAGTTTTTGACAAGCATAAACTAAATCCAAGCATTGTCATTCTAGTTGAGTATACCATGTTTCATAATCCAACAAGATCTGACTAATATAGTATACTGGTCTTTCCTTTCTGTCATTATCATGTTTAGCCAACAATGCACTCATAGCATTAGTTGTGGTAGAAGTACATAGATAAAAGGGTTTATTTAATTGAGTAGGTTGTAAGATAGGAGGATCAGCAAGATATTCTTTAAATTGCTCAAAAGACCTCTTGCATTCCTATTTCCAAGAAAAATTAGTATCTTTTCTGAGTAAATAAGTAAAAGGAACAGTCCTATCAGCTAGGTTAGAAACAAAGTGACGAATAGATTGTATTTGTAATACCCACCTCTTATGTTGCTTTTCAGTTCGTGGATGCCAAACTCTTTTAGGCATTTTGGATGTATGTGTGGATTTATTCAGATAATCAAGATGATATTTATATGTTACATTTTAGTATGTTATTGATCCGTTGTTAGTGTGTTATATCTTTTGTGTATATGTGATTTATGGTTATTTTATGATACTTATGTATATGTTAGGATTTAATTTTGATTATGGCTTTCTTACAATACTGACCTTAGATTTATTTGCACATGCATCATTGTATGTTTTCATTACTGTTTGACGTGCTTGGTGTGGTATGGGACAGATTCATAGTTACTTGCTTCGGTGAGATCCACACGATAACCTAGTCTCAACCATTGTTTCCATATGATATATGCATGGATGTTCATCTTTGTGATGACAGGTTTGCAGGTACCGGGCTACGTCTTCCCTGAATTGGCAGGAGTGAGCGTGCCCTATCACATTAATCTCAATGGTAAGAGAGGGGAGATAGTTTTCAGGTCCAAATCGTATCCTGATCCAAATTGTCCTAGTTAGTGGACAAGTATCTGTTTTGACTACCCTGACCGAATTCGTATAGCTGATAGGAATTTGTGTATCCCTTTCCTTGAGTATGTTTGATTTTGTTTGTTTTCGGTTTCAGGTTCTTGATGTGATTACGTAACTGTTATATCATGTTATTTATTTAATTGAATATTATTGCGATTAATTATTAAATATAGGGTATTTAATTAATTGAAAATTAAATTAAATACCTATGTTTAATTAAAAGTTTATTTAAAGTGCAATTATTGAACATTAATATTTAATTGAATAATTAATTGAATGTTAGAGTAAATATGTTTTTATGATTAATTAAATATTTAGTTGCATGGATAATTGTGATATAAATATTTAAGTTATTTAAATTAATATTTTATTAATTACATGTGCAAGATTTGGTTGAAAAAGTATTTTCAACTTAAAGAGATCTCAACTTGAATTTAGGAGTCAAAGTTGAGTTGTGCAAGTAATTAGATATTTTAATTATTAATTATTATTTTCTTTCAATTTTGGAGAGGAGTCCTTTTAGGAGTTAACTAGATGTGTTGTCATTAGGGTTTGCTTGATTAGGGGAAATGGATCCTCATTAGGGGGAATATTCTCTCATTCTCTCATAACAGGGTTTTTGGAGCATGTTTGGAAGCTTTGGTGTGTGCTTGGTTTTGGAGCGTAATTGTAGAATTCTCCTTGCTTTGATCTTGTATTGAGTGTTCTTCAACAGATTTTGAGGTAGGGTCTTGTCCATGTCAATTCTGGTTTTCGGATCCCTATCTTCTATGCATCGAAAAAGCTAAGAATTCCCTTGTTTGGTCATTCCTTTCTTGCTTACTTTGAGTTTGATTGATTTCAATTGGTAAATTATGTTTAGATCAATTTCGTGTTTTAATCCAGGCTTGCATGTCAGATCTGTGTTTGTGGGCATAATGGGTATTAGGGTTTCTAATTGGAAATTATGGTTGAAATATGTGATTATGAAAGTGTAGATCCTATATTTTCATAGTTTATCATTACTTGGCATAATCCAGTTATGCTGTCCAATTTTTGTTGATTAAATCCTTATAAATTTCCTAGAAAATGAAAAATTAACCTAGACTATAGTGTAACTCTATAGTGTTTGAAAAATAAATTTCCTCTTTAAATTGCTTTTGGAAATTATTGTCTTTAAAAAGAATATTACTCTCTGTTTTAAAAAAAAATACAGAATGAAAAATATTTACACCAGACAAAGAAGGAAAAAGACAAAAAAATAAAGTCCATTTTAAGTTTTTCGTTTTCAAATTTTATTATTAAAAAATATATATATATTTTATAAATCGAAAATGAGGAAAGTCAAAATAAAAACATTTTAAAAAAAATGTAAAAAGAAAATTAAAATGAAAGTAGGGCAGGTGGGGGCCACGACATCCCCCACCCCCCAAGCTTTGGGTCGGCCACCGGCGCAGCAGCGAAGGCACCGGCATGGCAGCCAGAGCTGCCAGCGCGGCAGCCAAGGCGCCGGCTGGGCCGTGCACCCCGCGGCCCTTCCTTAAAGGAAGGAGCCCGTGAGCCCTCCAAAAAGACAGGGTGGGGTCCACGGACCCCCCCCAAAATTATATTTGTTTTTTTTTTAAAACACAAAAAAAAATGCTTTAAATTAATTCAGATATTTCATTTTTTTCGTTAAATTGAATTTTAAATTTTTTTAATATTATTTATTGATTAATATATATAGCATCAATTTTAATTTAGATTTATATGCATAAATGTATTTTTAATAACAAATGGAATTATTAAAATGATTTAATTTAATTTGGTGGTAAATTATTAAATCATGTTTTAATAATAAAAGGGATATTTAATATAGTTTAAGTATGTATATGTATATATTAATTTAATTGATATATATCGATATATATATACATAAATATATATACTAAATTATATTGTAAATAAATGTGATGTAATTTATTTAATACATGTATGTATGTTTAAATTATTTAAATGATGTTGTTGATATGTTTTAAAATGGTAGATTAAATCGAAATATAGATATATGCTCTAGGAGCTTATAATTATTAAGGAAAAAGAGAATTAGTGTTGAGTTATTATTGATGTCATTTAATTATGTTTTCTTTTTGTTGTAGTTATAGCTAAATTGGTAATTATTTTTCTTAGATGTATTTATAAACTGTCTTAAATAGATCTATAGGGAATGTTAATGTCTTATCAATTTTGTATATTGAATTATTTTTTCATAGTAATTTTTAATGCATAAATGAATTTGCATGATTAAAAATCATAAATTTGTTTATTCCTACGTTAACATTATACTTGATTTTAATACAGTCTGAACATGAATTATTGTTCTATGATGTGTTTTGGGTGTGTGTTCTATAAATTGAATGATTCTTCTATGTTAG
>MU223256.1:280192-293139 GCA_018584345.1 Thuja plicata | reverse complement strand
TTTAGGTGTCTCAATGTTGCAAATAGAAGAATATGAAGGTAACCATGCATACACTCTATGGTAAAAGTCAATTGAAGAGGTTGTGGAGGAGAGTGAAATAGGAATAGGATCCATGAGGATCGCATTCGATCCATTTTCATTCTCAATTCCATGTACCTCATTAAGGGATTTATCATTTTGTACAAAAAAATCCTCATCAAAGTATTCAAAACAAAAATCATACATGTTGAACACAAGAAAACACTACAAGCATGTAAAATGTAAATGTTTTTGTATTTTTAAAGAAATTTTGTGTTTTTTTATGAATTTTGAAATATAAATGCAAGAGCATAAAAGAAAACCTATTTCTATATGCATGCAAGGTCTAATATGAAACGTAAATCTAACACTAAGGAAAAGAAAGAGTTTTCTATCGCGAGTTCACCAAAATGTAATGGGTAAAATTTGGCTCATAAAGGATTGTTTAAATAAGATTTTGCATAAATGAGATGAGAGAGAAATCCAAAGGCCAAATTTATTTCCTTACACTTAATTATAATGATAAGAAGGACTGAAAAGAGCATGTAAAGAATAGTGGAATAGATACCTACCTCATATCATAGTAGATATGGAAAAATTCATTTTCTGAGGTCTGTATTGAGTTTCTAGAAAATCTGACAATTGATCCTAAACTAGATTGCAGAGACGAACAAAACCCAAAAATATTTTTATATTCCGATGTCATCTTATGAAAAAGGTTGACCTTGACCCACAAATGTCACCCCTGACCCAATAATGTCAACCCTAACCTGCGCAGTGTCGACAGAAAATCTGTTTGTGGATCTCAGAAGTTTGCTGAAAAGGGTATCCAAATCTGGTCTCAGATCTGCTGTCCTACACCTGTAACTCCCAAAAATAACACCTACAAATATCTAAAAAGAGGGATTTTGGGGTGGCTATATAGGGTTTTGCCTTAGTCAAACCCCAATTTTGGTGATCTCCATCTCCACGAATAGCCGAATATAGAATGTAGTGTGTGTGTGTGTATTGATCTCTTGAAAAGAGCTTTCAAACATGCAATATTAAGATCTAATCTTCTAGATTAACAATCCTAACATAACATGGAAATGAGAAAGAAATGCATAGATTTGAATATGAAAAAGAAAGCATACCAAGCCCCCAAGGCTAAAGTATTCCTGTCAACTCATAATCCATAGTTGTTACCCCATGGTAATGTCCTTTGAATGCTTGAAATAGTAGATCTAAAGAGAGAGCCTTCTTGCTTCAATGAAGATCCACCATAGATTATCCTCCAAAATGCTTGATAGAAGATGATGATATGTCCACCTAGCTTTTCCTTCTATATCATCCTCTTACTTGTTTGCATCATCATTTCATCATGTCATCTCTCAATTTTTGTTTCATGATCAAATGAAGGCAAAAGAGAGTGTTTATATAGAAATCTCAACATAGGTCTCCTAGGGAAATGCAAGGGATCCTAATTCAAGTTCTACCTTGAATCATGGTCAAATCACAATTACCAACCAAGGAGGGAATGTATTAATTCAAATATCAGAGAAAACACTTTCGCATCTGAACCCAGGGACCTAGTTTAAGTTTTGAACCCTGATAAGCTCCGGATTTGAAAGCGGGGACCAACACCTGTCAAAGGTCTATGTCGACCTCGACCCTAACCTGAGGTTTCAGGCAGGTCACTAGATAGTTGTTGAGAGGTTCCCAGGTCAGTTGGGGACCTAGGAAGGTGGGGGAATATACCAGAATGTTAAGAAGGCCTAGAGGCCCAAAGAGAGAGTAAGATGAAGCTTAGGAGGACCAATACATAGGTCCTACCTTGAAAGAAGAGTCGTAAAGAGGGAAATCTAGGAGGATCCACTAGATCCTAACCCTAATTTCACCTACACATGTATAATCAGGCACAGATGCAAACCTAATATGAAAACATACTAAATAAGGGTGCTAAACCTATCAAAACGAAATTGCTTCCATTTTAAGATGATACAAACCCTGAACAGTTTGATCGCATAACATGATCCTTGAGTTTCATTGACTTATTTTATCAGGATTAAAAATTGACATAGCCTAAATGATCAGATTGTCTGGAATTCTTATTTGAAAATCTTGATACATTTCACAAACACTTGGAAATTTTGATGAGTTCTTCATTAATCCTTTTTCGAGTCATGTTCTTTTAGCTACTCAATGATGTTTTGACTAGTTTGGTGATGATAAAGACATGATGTTTTCTTAAGCTTCTGAGTGACTATTTTGAGGAATATTCTTTGACTTATGTGAATTAGTCTCAGGACCTAGTTATCCAAAAACCATCGAGGACATTCATATGGGATGAAGGGTTAACCTTTGTTTGTTTACACAAATGGATACCTTGGCTATTTATATTTTCCATATCTTAATACCAACATCCACTTGCAACATTGAATCTGATTAAACCAGTATTCATAATCCCATAGTTGGTCATTCAACTAGTGAGGGTTGTACTTAGTTTTGTAGAAGGGGTTACCACACGAGGGAAAGTCATATTCATATTCTTATGGTTGCAGTGGCACTAGTAAGGATTGTATCGACTCTTAGTTCCACAACACTCTATGATGAAAATATATCTCAGTTTGCATTTCTTTCACAAACCTCAATGACAATTAGTTTCATTGCATCTTCATGCTAGCTTAATTGCATTTTGAATGTTAGTTAAATTAAATCTTCATGTTAGATTAATTTCATTCTCCAAGTTAGTTTTGAAATGGCTTGTCTTTCTAGCAGTTTTCCACATTCAAGGGGTAATAAAAGTTGATAACACTTCATCAAATTTAATGGTTTCACGTCATCAAAATGAGATTTTCCTTTACATTCATCATCATTAATCATTATTCATTATATATTCATAACAAGAGAAAAGCAATGAAAAAGAAACATTAATCATTATACATTTATCCATATCATCATTTAGAATTGCATATCATAAGTTAATTGCATACATCCAAAATCAAAAATATAGTTGTATTTCATTTATCATAGCACAAATATTGCATTCATTGCATTGCATAATCCATACATGGTCAAATCAGAAAAGCATATAGAAATAAGTTGCATTAACATCATTTGCATCCATTTATCTATGTCCTACTCTAAGACATTGCATCCATAGCACAATAGAAACAAATGCATCATAGAAACATGTAGATATACATAAAAGGAAATCTCATAACATCATCAAAGAAGGAATCAAAGATCATCATAGATAGATGTCCATCATCAGTGTCTATAACATAAGTCAATACATCAATAAAATGGTCCATACATCAAAATTCCTGATCAAAAATACATATGATACATCATCAATGCTATATCCAAAAATCATGGATCCTAATCTGTCTCACAACCCAGAAGGGGCACCTGATCCATCTCTAGCTATACTTGTGCCTGAACCCCCCTCACCATCAGGATCTCTGTCACCTACTCTATCCTATGTACTAGGAGGTGCCTCACTCATGCTCGCACTAGTCGGTTATCAAGCCAGAGTAGTCAGAAATTGTTGTAGCATAGTAGAAACCTGATCCACTTGAGCTGTAACCATAGTCATCCCTGTCTGTAAACCCTGAACATCCTGCACTAAATCATCTGCAGTGGGAGGAACTGGAGGTGCTTTTGATGCTAGAGGAGCTTGTGGTTCCTGTAGTGCTAATGGTACCTACGGTATCACCTGTGTCGTACTACTTTGTGGATCCACCTGTGGAATTTGTCCATGCCCTGGAACCTGTCTGGCCACCTAGACATGTCTATGTCTATGTCTGGCCCAATCTGCACCAACTATCAAAGGAGCATAAACCTGAGGTACTTGTACCCATGCTAGTCACTACCTAGGCTACCTAAATCTACCACCTTGGCCTCTAACATGTCCACCTCTCATCCAAGGTCCTGCATCTCTCTGTACCTGAGGAGCCCTAGGTACCCTCTAAACCCTGGGTCTCTAAGGTCTCCCACCATCATCCCCATCATCACCATCATCATCTAAGAGCTCATCCACATCAGGAATAGGCTCTACTAGAAAATTAAATCAAACAAAATGATGTCGCAGGAACCACTCATGATACTTAGCCGACATCCCTGCATCTGCCACCTATGTCATCATATCCCAAATGCCATACCCTAAATAATCGATCTGGAAACAGGCCAACCGATAGTCTACCTATACTCCCCACATCAATCTCTTAGCATGTACCCTAGCATAGAGTTCCATACCCTATGGCATGTCCTTAACTTGGCTGAACTGACAAAGTACTCTCCCAAAGGAAACTCTCTCAATGACTAATGGTGATTGGCCTATCATCCATCGAGGTGATAACATAAATGGAAGCTCATCGTCATCCTCCTGCCACCTCTCACACTAAAGATATGGCCTCCATACTACCTGATCTATGTCATCAAAATTATATCTCCAAAAATCAACCTTGCCCAGATGATGCTGGACAACCATGCCATCCTATAGAAATGCATACGGATAACCACGGACCTGCACTCATGTTGAAACTAGCCTTGTAATAGGGAGATGCTCCCAGGTCCACAACTGTAAAACCACTACACTTGCAGAAAGAGCTACACTGCATTGATACACAACCTCATGAAGATCATGATATAACTACACTAAAACATAGGAGCCCAAATCCAATCTTCATGAATGTGCAATCAAATCCTCTAATATTTGGCCCCATCCGACCGTGAAACCACAACCTCTCCTATCTGGTAGAAGTAATCCACCAATCACAGCTCCTAATAATGCTGGTAAAGTAGGAAATGAGGAAAAATATTCCCAATTAATGTAATCATCATGAATGGTGTTGTCTCCAAACACCAGTCGGCAGACACTGCTATCATAAACTGAAACATAATACACCTACTCTCCATGATTCAGGATCCTCAATAATCTGTACACATCCTCTGGTGTGATAGTCATCTCACCAAGGGGTAAATGAAATGTATTATGGTCAGAGTGCCATCGCTCTGTCATAGCTGTCAAAAGCCCTTGGTTCAACTAAAACTAAGGGAGATCTAACAGAAAACTAAGTCCACATGTCTCAATGGTACACTGCTCAGGAGGCATAAGCTCATCTACTAAATCAAATATCTAGGATGCTACACCCTATACCTGCAACTTGCGGTAATGTTCCTACATTTTGAAACAAAGTGAATCATGTTAGTCTCTCTCTTGGTGAACCATTCTACGTCAATCAAACACATTAAATCTATCTTTGCAAAGCTCCAAGAGCAGAAGAGGATCTACTTCCACTACGTAAATTAGGCACTTTATATATTAACAAGCCATATAACTAGATAGACTATACCTATTACAAGAAATATACAACTACTGATGATGATTTTCTTTCTATTTGACTCAGGAAAACCTATAGCAAGTTCTGATTTCTAATCTTCCAAAGGAAGAGTGCACACTCTCTACTTGCAGAGCTATTCTAGACTCTCTAAGACTCTAAGACTTACTCTACTCTGAATGCCTTCCTTGAGTCAAAGATCTTCATTATATAGGCTTGGAGGAGGAAGAGAGGGTCATGATGCATGCCATGTGGCAATAATCAGTCAGACCGCTTATTGATGAGAGGTGCACTACCAAAAGTAGATGCCCACTATGACCTATGTGTCAGTCTGGGTGGACCCCAATATCTACAGAACAGCGTAGTGGCAGACAAATGAGTGGGGACATGCAACTCGTAATGAATTCACTTTACATCCAAAAGTGACTACGAAGATATCCCTTTTTTATCCCGTGAAGAGAGAGAAACATGAGTCCTATTGAGGAATCAGACTAACCCTTTTGAACGGTAGTTCAGTCTACCCTCAGTTTTGTTTAACCAAACTTAAGTTACTAGTTTTTACAATTAACCAAATAGTCAGGTTGATCATTAAACTAGAGCCGTAATAAGCCACGTTCTTTGACGAGAAAGAAACAAAAACTTATTCAGATGGATTTTGGAGAAAAGACAAGGATTAGTTGACCAATACTAATTTACCTTATCGGATGATATCTCATAAGAGAAAATAGATGACAGCCCCATCTACTAGGCATCACTATCAGTAAAGCCATCAATGCATCCCACACAGTAGCAGTTTTTGTGTGGTTCTTCTCTGGTACATGGAAGATGAAAAGGATCAGGTTCCTTCCATATAATCTTCAAAGTTTTGGTTTTGCAGGGACCATGAATTCCTTGGGACTGAGCCAGTTTATTTTCTAGATCTGATCTGAAGGTTGAAGTAGAGATCCATATAGAGGCTTCAGTTTCTAGAAGATATCAGAGTTGGGAACCTATGGTACAATGTTGAAACATAGACGCATGTCCTCATGGTCCATAATTCATACAGATGTTTCTATTGATGAGTGTATCTTCTAATGAGCCAAAATTAAGTCACCATAGAACACCATAGTAGCCTGAGAATTCTAGAGGATAGGTGGTAGGATATGGACCTTGGAAGAGATCTTTGATAAGTTGAAATCCCCATTCTTGGTGTAACCATCTTTCTGGTCTGTGAATTGGTTGATTGAGAAACTAAATAGGTATTTGATACTGAATTGTTGGTGCGCAGAGAAACTGTGCAATTTCCTCATCCACTGGTTCATCAGTATTATTTATTTGGAAGATGCTACTAGGATCCCAGATATTTGGAGCTGTTAGGATCATTTTTTCCTGTAACATGTGAAGTCTGTCAGAGAGATAATCATTAGTTAAATCAAAATTTCTTCTATCTCTTC
Organism: Thuja plicata; assembly: GCA_018584345.1. Classification (NCBI taxonomy): domain Eukaryota; kingdom Viridiplantae; phylum Streptophyta; class Pinopsida; order Cupressales; family Cupressaceae; genus Thuja; species Thuja plicata. The sequence continues at coordinate 286,367 of MU223256.1, read as the reverse complement.
TTTCAAATGGATTGGTGCTTAATTCTAGACAACTTTCTTCCCACCAGCCTTCTTCATGGATGCAAACAACTCTTATATTACCTGTAGCTTGTGATGCTCCTTCTCTAGTCAGGAAATCTGCAAATATATTTTTATCTCTAGGAATATGTTCAATATCAAAATCAAAGGTGTTAATAAATTGAGCCCATCTGAGAAGGTTTCCTCTTATTACCTTATCCTTAGATTCTTTTTTAAAGAATCCTCTGAGGTTCTGGAGATCACTTTGAATCAGGAATCTTTTATCAACAATAAACATATAGAATTTCTTTAAAGAATTGATTACTCCTAAGATTTCCTTATGTGTACTATGGTAATTGATTTCACTTCCTTTGAAGTTACCAGATGCATACCTTATGATTTCCTGTTTACCTTGAGTGTTCTTTTCTTTTATAATGCTAGCCCAAGTATGTTCGCTAGAATCTATTTCTATTACTTTTGAACCAGGTCTAGGTAGGTGTAGAGAAGGAAGTTGAGTACATTTCTGCTTGATGCGTTCAATTGCCTAATTATGTTTTTCAGACCAAGCAGGAGGATTCTTTTGAAGTAACTGATTTTCTATTAGTCTGTCTTGTGCAATATTGGAATAGAATCCTGCAATATAATTGACCAAACCTAAAAACCTTTGAAGTTCTTTTATGGTGGTCACTAGAAGATTGACAATTCATTAAAGTATGTGAGTTTGTGCTTCCATTCTCCCCTCGGGTAAAAGATGAATGCCAATATAAATAATGGAGTCTTGGGAAAAGTGTGATTTAGTGGGATGCATGGCAAGACCATGGTGTTGACAAATATGTAAAAACTGATGCAAGTGGTCAAGGTGTGCAGAGGGACTTTGGCTAAACACAAGGATGTCATCAATATAGGAAATGATGAATTTGGAGTGTTTCTAGAAAATATTATCCATGTGTTGCTGGAATATAGATGGTGTCATCTTTATACCAAATGGAAGGACATTCCAGTCATAGGGACCTTGAGGGATAGAAAAGGCTATCTTGAAACAGTCATCGGGATGGATGGTAACTTGCCAAAACCCTTTGGTTAAATCAAACTTGCAATAAACATGACTCCCTTGGATAGACTGCCAGATATGATCTTTACTAGATAGTGGATATTGGTTATCAAGAAAACAGCTATTTAAAGGTTTATAGTTGACAACTAACCTTTTCTCAGATAACTCTTGGCCTTGCTCATCAAATTTGGGAACGTACATGGCATGACATGAGAATGGTGATGAGGAAGAGGATATAAATCCTTGATTTAAGAGTTCTTCAATTTCCTTTTTACAAAGCTCTGTCTCTTGTGGACTCATGATGAAGTAGTTATCTTTAGATTTAGGAAGAGTTTCCTTACCATCAGGGTCCTTCTGTAAAGGTAATCTACAAGTTAGATCACATTGTTGCTTTTTGAGGTCTTTTGTCATAACTGTTGAGCAGAATTGTTGTTTCAACAGTTCTAATTGTAAAGTTGAGGCTTCTACTTGCTTTGCAATCCAGGCTATGTTCCTAGATTTGGTGACTAATGGTTCTACTTTTCTAGTGTATGCAAACTCTGTTTGTAGTCATGGTACCTTGTGATAGTTCAGGCTAATGGATTATTTAGTGATTAGAATTGGTTCCCATTGCTGCATTGATGTGCTGCCAATGATTCCATCATAACCATCAATTTCATAATGGACAAATGCTAGTTCATCTTGGTGTCCATCATTAAATTCAATAGGTGCTTTACACACCAGATTAGACATATGTTTTCCGTTCCCAAAAGTAATTTCTGTGTTACCTTTTATCCATTGGTCAGGAGGAAAATAGTGATATCTAGCTATATTTAGGTCAGCACCAGTATCCCATAGGAAGGCTAAGGGATAAGAAGTTGTACCTCTAAAATGTACATGAAGTTCCAAACCCGGGGAAGATGTCTTAAGTGGCTATTTTGTTACTCTGCAGTGTTGACTGTGTTGCACAAAGTTTTCTTCATCTTCTTGCTCATGAACTTCTGTATTTTCTTCTTTGATTTGTTCTCCAGTGTGTGGATCCAATCCTTCTGCTACCAAAGTTGTATGCATATATGGACTGTATGATTTTTCATGATAGAAGAAATCATCAATGGTAGGAGTAAGTTGAGGTGTTGTTTCTGCTAGATTCATTTTGGAAGAGAATTATTCTAATTCTTTTCCCTTGTCTAATTCTTCTTGAAGATTTTCATTTTCTTCTTCAGAGAGTTCTTCAAGTTCTTCTCTGGCTTGGTTGACAACCCTTTTGAGGAATTCCTTGCAGTGTTGTCACCAGATTCTTCTAGCCATGCTGCCTATTGCAGGGGCTTCTGCCATAGTCTTTTGGCCAATAGGATTGTATGTGTGAAATAGACTAGGGCGATTAGATCTTAAAGGTGATCTGTAAGAACCTGGGCCATGACGACCTCCAAAAGTAGGAGATCTTTCCTTTTTCCATGGTGGAATCTTATATCCATGGTCCAGGCTATGACTACTAGCTGATTGAATGGCTAATAGTTCTTTTTCCTGGGCTTCTAGATTGATCAATCTAAGCATGTTTCTTTGCCAAGTTTTGGGACCCATATTCATTGCTTTCTATTTTCTTTCAAGATCACTGATTTTTGCTATGATATTTTCTAAGTTTTGTGAATCAGGAGTTCCTCTCATCATTCTACAGTAGAATGATACTTCAGAGTCATTATCCGAATCTAGGTGTTCTTTAGAATCAAAAAATTGTTCTGGTTCGGATTGACTTGACTCGATACTATAATTAGTATCTTCTTCATCAGAAAGAATGATATCCTCAGAGTCAGAAGGGTAGTCATTGATAAACACAAAATCTTCTAGATCTATTCCAGAATCTTTCAGCATTCTTGCCTTACCTTTAAATTTGGCTTTGTTTTTATTAGGACACTTATTGGTGAAATGGTCGCCTTTGCAAATGTAACAGGTAGGTTTCTATTTTCTTTTGTCTTTGAACCTACTCTTTTTGCAAAAATAACCTTTTCACTGACTGTATTTCTTTCTTGAAGATTTTCCTTCTTTGTTTGAACACTCAGCACATCCTTTGTCTCATTTTTTGTGCCTGTGGAAAGTTTTACCACATCCATATAGTGGTGTTAGGGATTTACATACAGTAGGAGATATAAGAGGCTTGACTCTTTTCAATTCCTTTCTTTTATTGACCTCAAGACAAACTGATTCATTAATTTCTTTCAGGAATTGTATTAACTATGGGAAGGTGAGTTCCTTGACAGTCATGTTCTCATCTACAAGATTCTCTAATACCCTCTTATGGTAATAATCTCGTAAGCCTTCAAAGCTTTTCAGGAAAGTGGAGTACATAAACTCCTGGTTCTGTTCATGTCCAGATTGATAAAAGTTGATAAATTGTTCTGCATAGTACTCATCAAATTTGGACAGGTCACAACATTTATTGTTGATGAATCTTCTATAGGTTGTACTTTCTAGAGCATTTGTTTTGCCTATGAACATTCTTATCAACTGAGCACATACCTGATCTATACCATTATTTATTAGATCAGTTCTATAAGTAATATCAAGATGATCCCAAACTCTTTTGGCCATGCCTGTAAATGCATTGAGAGCTTGCCGAATAACATCTTGTTCTGATACACAAGTATTTGTGTCCATGTATTTAATTACCCATGCTCTAATGGCATCTATATTTTTGAGATTCTCAGTGGTGTCATAGTTATCAAAATTAACTAATTGAGGTGTGTCTGCTCCAAATTTTTGGAGGTTTCTAAATGGATCATTTCCTCCAGTGTTTGGTCCTCTTGTCATCTGAATCTTTCCTTTTTTCTTCTCTTCTGGAGTTATTATTCTTATAGTTCCAGTAGCAGTATCCCAGATTTTTTCAATCTCTGGTTCAGGGATATCTATGGTTAGCCTTTTCCCCTTATACTGGGCTTGAAGATAACTGGCTGAGGTATCTAGAAAATTCAGGGACTTAATAGGTCAGGTTGACTGAATAGACAAGTTATGAAGCTTGTCTGTTAGATTATCCACTTGGACTTTGATATCAGTGGATCCTTTCAACACATCATCCACTTGTGATTTTATCTCTTTGGATTCCTTTATGACTGTAGTCTCAACATGGAGAGGTTGTTGACTGGTTGATTGGGTCATTGATTCAATGCGATTAACAGTTTTAACAACTGTATTGACTTCTAAACGCAGGATTTTAACATGTTGTTCTTGTGACTGTTGGAAGGCTATTTGTTGCGCCCACCACACTTCGACATGTTGTTTAAACTCATGGAAGTCACTATGGAGTTTTTGGAGAAATAAATTTATTTAATCCTGCCATTCTTTGGTGACACGGGCTTCTAGCTGCTGAATAAAGGCTATGATTTTGTGTGCATTGGCTTGGGTACTAGCATAATGCTTGTCTTGGGCAATAGTCTATAGTAGTTGCTGGTGCTTAATGTCTTTGGTTAGCATCATATGCTTGTGGGTACAAAGATTGTTCCAGTTAAGAAACTTACTCTGGGAAGAGACTTGGGAGAGACATGTTGTGCCCAAAAATCTATTTGATATTTACCAGTTGCGTCAATCTACAAAAAATCATAGAATGAAGGTATAAATCCTGGTGTAATAGATTTTCCTACAGGGGTAACAGTTTCTACGGCTGCTTCATTCTGGTTGTCTGGCTCAGGGAAAGTTACGATGCAACCAGACATCATTCTAGTTTTTCCTTTGGAGAAAAAAAAACTACAGTTGTCATACTTAAACTTGTCGTCTTCTAGTTCAGAGAAATGTACATGTGAATAGGAAGAGGTACTACCACTAAAATGAGGAGTGAATTTTGGAAGAGTAGACTGTAAAAATGGGAAGCTAAATAAGGACTCCATACCTAGAGTAGGTTTGACAGACATAGAGGGTGTATGTCTTTGGGAAACTGAAGGTCTAGATTGTAGTGCGGATTCATGAGCTGTATTTCTGGCAGACTGAGAGCGGGAAAGCTTTGAGTTTGCAAAGTTTAGTATTGCATGGCTATCAGTTTCTTGGATATTAACACCTTGCAATTGTGCAGGCTTCTCAGGCTGAGCATCTTTGCTCCATAGTTCTAGTGCCCATTCAGTTGGCATCTTGATATCTTTATGTCTGATGACATATGGGGCTCGCAGTTCTGTGGTTGCACTAGTGGATTTCCACATAGTAGACATGGCTTCTTCTGGATGCAAGGCTTTCTTTGAATTCAACATCAAAGGTAATGACTTGTCGAATAATCTGTAGTGTGTCATAAAGGTTAAAGTATGATCTACAGATTTGTTTTTAAAGTATGCATTCTTGGTCTTAAACTTGTAGGTCAGGACATCATCTAGATTAGCATCTTTTAGACTGAAAGAATAGTCTAGATCATAGTCTATGTAGATAGGACCATTGGACATTGAGTCAAAGGCTCCTCCAAGAAGGGCATGAGACATCTTTGTAATCCTAGCATCTTTTAAAAGCATCAAGATGATTATGGGTAGACCTTTACAGTAATGACCTAGTATTCCAATCCTTACTTTTTGTTAATTTTGGATCAGATTTATGTCTTTTAATTTTCTTTTCAAAATCCAATATATATATGTATAATCTCAATATATATAATATATATTTAATCAATATATATATATATATATATATTTATTATTAATATAATAACAAATATATATAAATATATTAATATCAATAATATGCTAATTGCCTGAATGAGACTTGTCTTGTATGTATATTGTTGTATGAATATATTGATGAGCAACTATCAATATTTAACATCGACAGAGATTATCAATCTACTGCTGCGTATAAAAGTCTGTTCACCGTATCTCATTTAAATTAGATGTCACTGAATATATTCGTTGTGTATCTGCTATATGTATCATTTAATTGATGATAACTCAGCGTTATATATATATAAGAGCAAAATGGAGAAGGGTCACATCTATGATGGACGTGACTCCTCAAGGAGTCACGCCAATCATAGGTGTGACTATCCTTAATATGCACAACGATAACAAAAAGCAGTTGTTACACACTCTAACGTCACTTATTATAATATGCGCAGAGAGTATACATATATTATGTGCTGACATTATAATAAGCGCAGAGACTATGTTTATTATGCGCTGCCATTAT
>MU223256.1:220992-248778 GCA_018584345.1 Thuja plicata | reverse complement strand
TCTCCCTATCAACCCCTCCATATGAACCAGTCATATTGGCCCTATTCATCCACAATTCCTAAGTCTTCTGGAAGCAATTTGGATGTCAAACAAAGAAATCAGAAATACAAGAATCCACTTACATGTGGAGATCAATATGTCCCATCTAATCGACATGTGACTACAAATAAAAAGGAAATATTGAAGAGACCACAAAGGTCCACTGTGAAAAGAACCAAATCAAAGAAAATATGGGTTCCTAAATCCATTATGAAAGAATTGAATTCTAAATCATCTGATGCAAGCATAAAATCAAATGCTATATGGATTCCCAAGTCTCTTCTCAAGGACTTGGATATAAAAAGAAAAGAAAAATCTATATGGATTCCCAAGTCTCTTCTCAAGGACTTGGATACAAAAAGAAAAGAAAAAGCTATATGGATTCCCAAGTCTCTTCTCAAGGACCTGGATACAAAAAGAAAAGAAAAAGTTATGTGGATTCCCAAGTCTCTCTTAAAAGGCTTGAACAAAAAGGAAAAATCAGAGTTGGCATCCAAGCTTCCAAAGTCTTCCACTCCATCTCCATCTAAACATCTCCCATCTTCTGACTCCATCTTGGGTCCTCGTGTACCAAGATCCATATCCACTCATCCATCAACATCTCAAGCTATTTCATCCACTTTTCCTCCATTCATCCACTACCCTTCAAGGGGTGTGTCAATGTTGATCTTGTCACCTACTATCCTTCCATATTGAGTCCTTACATTCCTTCTTTTCCTCACATCCAATCTATTACATAAAATCTTGGCCTCCATCTTCCTTATCCTCCTTTTCATCTTCCTATCAACATCTTTGAGAATACTTTTAGCGGCCTTGGCCCCTCATAGCATATCCTTCGAAGAAGCACTATCTAAAGAGCACAAAGCTTAAGTTCCTTCATAAATTCAAAAAAAAATAATGAAAAAGTGCCTTGGTGAAAACCTGGTAAATAGGTGCCTTGGTAGCAAAAGTAAAGAGAAATCAATTCATCCTATGGTGAAAACCACTTCTTGTGGTGCCTTGGATAAGTACCATGATGAAAACCTAGCAAACAGGTGTCATGCATAATTCCTCCTACTTGTACTCTTCACTTGGGGGCAAGTTCCTTCCATGTCATCTTCTCCCATCATATCTTACATCTAGCTAGCTTGTGAACATCCATTTTCCTTCTGCTGATCTTGACAAGGTTGAGCCTATCCACGAGCACCATGTATCCTGACATTCATGATCTCTCCCATCAGCCTATTCACTTTTGCATGATACCCTATCGTGATCTTGCTTATCCTAAGCCTATCCCTCCTATCTTTAAGTATTCGTGCCATAATCCAAAACATGCACTTATACCTCTATCACCCCTTATCCTAATTACACTTTTATAGCTATATCCTATCCTATGAAATTGACCCCTTGGTCTTGATCAAAATTGAAAAAATATTTCTCAAAAGTCTCTGGACATGTCCACTCTTTTGGACCACATGCTTTCATGACATCATGTCATTATCCTATATACTCTCCAACACTGCTCCATGAGCCTACATTTGCTATATTCTTGTTTCCCTTTCTTGGGTAATCTTGAGGAGACTATCTTTGAGGGTTGCATTCACCCTCTTCATCCATCATTGCCTATTTGTCTCATACATCAGCTTTCTAATCCATCTGCAATGCCCTACACCTTGCTAGACATTGTGGGAAAACCATGGTGATCTTGCTTGAGATTGAGTAATCTCTAAAAATTCTAAAAACTGTGAAATCTCTAAAAATTGCAAAATTGCAAAATCTCTAAAAATCTCTAAAAAATTGTAAAACTCTTTAAAAAATCTAAAAAATTGTAAAATCTTTAAAAATTCTAAAATATTTTGCTTTCCTACTTTAGTGTGCTCATTCTTTTCCTTGCGGTCATCTTTGAGATTTTTCTCGATCTCACATGGCATGTTCCTGATCTAGGGGGCATTGTCTTATCTTTTTGCATCAGTCACTAGTGGTTCTCACTGCATCTTCATGTCGATGCTTTGTAGCACTTTGTCTCTTCTCGAGACTCTCTTTTTGCATCGATCACCAGTGGATCTCACTGTGTCTTCCTACCGATGCCTTGTAGCACTTCGTCTCTTCTTGAGACTCTCTTTTGCATTAGTCACCAGTGGATCTCACTACATCTGCCTGTTGATGCTTCGATCTTGTTACCAATCATTATGCTTGAATCTCTCTTGTGAAAGTCACTAGTGGTTCTCACTAAGTCTACCTACTATCGCTACATTACTTAGATTTCTCCCATTCATTTTTCTTAGCTTCGATCCATTCGTTACTTGGGGGCATGGCTCCCCATTTTGATTGCTCTTCGGTTTACACTTGAGTCAGTAATCTTGTCAGTCCTGAAGGACAACTTTCTACTAGAACAAATTAGTGTTTTTCAACACCTTAATCAAATAGTGTTTTTCAACACTCTCTTTGTATACATCTGTGTTTTTCAACACACTTCAGATATCTCATGACGTAAACATCTCTCGATAGAAATCAAACACATTGCACTCACAAGCACAATGGTGTTTTTTAACACCCTAAACATAGACACATTCGTAAGCCCTAAAACATGCTAAGATATGATTGACTCTTTCTTTGTATGCTATTTGTTCTTATGAATTTCATGGATATTTTCTTTGTCTACTGCTTGTTGGTGTGGTTTTGATGATCTGGCAACGTCAAATAAACAAGGTGTATGTGATAAGAGATTTTTCATTAAGGTGGAAAAGCCTCACATCCCTTGATCTTATTTATTTGTACGGCAAGGGGAGGTTGAAACTATCTCCTTGACTATTATTGCTATATTTTTTTACTTGTGAACTTTTATTACATTAAACTGGAAACAGTGTTCAGGTCATCTTGGCTTTTGTGCCTTCGGTGCTTACATTTGTTTCCTACATTTTATCCGATGAAATTCATATTCATATTCTTATAGTTGCAGTGGCACCACTAAGGATTGTATTGACTCTGATGATCCAAAAGCACCCAATGATGATAAATATGATGAGTCCAACAACCAAAGTCCTAGGATTGCATTTAGCTTAGGCTTGCATTTGCATTGTAGGCTTGCATTCGCATTTTAGGCTTGCATCATGGTAGTTTGGTTCTCTCTTCATTGTCTTCTCATTCTTCAAAGGTCCTCATCTTTCATCATGGCTTCTTCTTATCTACACAAGTGTTTGAGCCTCTCTCTCTATCTTCATCTATATGCTCAATCAATTTTCGTGATCGAAATCGAAATCTGACACTTCTATATATGCTTGTGCAGTCATCTTTTCTGATGTTGCTTTCTTGTCAAGATTATCTCGTCTTCATTTTCTCAGATTCTGCAATCTTTTCATCAAAGTCAACTCTAGTCACTTCTGGTCAACTATGGTCAAACCTAATCAATAGGACCTCTTAATCGCTCAGAATCGATTCTACTCTCTCTTGATCTATCTTTTTCTGCGATTTCTCGCTCTCATCATTATGATGTGTCTTCTTTCAATTTCACTCCCAAGGGGGAAAGATGATTGCATCATTGACCTTTTTGCATTATTCTTGAATCAATCTGATTTGAATCAAAAGTCCCCATTGCTAGGGGAATCTCGTCACTTGGGGCATATTTAGTTTTTTGTACCTTATGGTCAAAATTGTATATTCCATGATCTTGAATCTTTTCATCATGTCATCTATCTTTCTAGGTATCTGAGCAATCTAACTCAGATCCTCAACAATCACACTTCATTCTAGAGACAGTCCTAAATTGATTGTCTTTTGAGACAGGTATTGGGACAATCTAACCCTGACTCCTAAAGGTTGAGCCTCATTCTGGGGGCAGTCTTGTGAAAGATATCAATCTAACCATCTTTTGGGCAATCTAACCTAGACATTGGGGGACTAAGCTTCATTCTAGAGATGATTCTTGAAATCTTATTGGGTATTGGGACAATCTAACCCTAATTCCTGAAAGTTACGCTTTGTTCTAAAGATGACTCTCAAAAACTCTTTAGACTGTTATCTAGGTAATCTAACTGGATCTCGGAGGACTTATCTTCGTATTAGGGAAATCTAACCCTGATTTTGGAGATAGTCCTAGATCTTCATCAGCTATCAGTGGACATTGGGGCAATCTAACCCTGATTCTGATCTTCACTTCAGACTATTCTTTGAATCAATGTGTTGTTTGCACATCAATTCAAAGAGGGGAAAAACGTAACACCCCAAAATTGGCACCTAATAATCCAATCAATTTTGGTGCATTTTCTTATCCTTGAAGTCCTATTGTACTAGGAAAATTCTTCTCCTAATTGACTTTAATTGACTGAGTTTCAAATGCAGAAAACCCAAATTTGCATAAATCTAACATTACATTTAATTCCTAATTTCTCAAAGTTTATTAGCTAAAAATCCCTATGATTAATTGATTTAAATCTAAAGTCCTAAGTGCTTTTAATTAAATCAATTCCACCCCCTTTGGCTAATATACATAAAAAGAATTGAAAGGTTATTTAATTATTGGATGAATTATCCTCAAAAAGGAATTCCATAAGTCCATGTGAAAGGACACTTATGTGGCAATAATTCACCCTTTTATTTAAATAATCTTTGCTTATTTGTCTCAAATGGAGAATGAAGAGACAACTGTTTCTTTTCAAGAAACTCTTCACTCTCTTTCGATGGTTTTCTATAAATTGGACTTCTTTTCTTTATTAGAGAGGATGATTTTTTGGAGAGCATCAATATTATAGTCAATTTGCATTTCAATTCTTTCATTTTTCAAGCTTTATTTGTATAATTAGGCTAGTTTTAATTGGAATTGAAGATGTTTTAGCTTTCATTTTATGATTTATCTATATGTCTAACATCTCAATTTGGTGCTTTCAAGCTTCTTAAATCCTTTTCAAGTTCAATTCTAGCTTAGAAGAAATTCCTTTCAAGTACAATCATTTCATTTCTAGATTAAAAGCACTTTCTTTCTTAGATTAATTGCATTTTACTTCCATAGAGTAGTTGCTGATTTCATAAGATTAATGACAATTTCTCTCTTCTTGCATTCTTAAAATACTCCATGTTAGCAATGGTCAGGTTGTTGGCTCTCGTTCTGAGGGTAAAACTCAACATCCACAACTAATTAGGATGCAATAGGTCGCCTCAATTAAATTTTCAGAACAAACAATTCATGTTTGTCTTTGTGAATTGAGCGATTGTGTAAAGACTATGTTGTGTTTGTGTTGAATTCAAAGATCTACATTCAGCATATAACAATACTGACTCTGAACTTGATCTAATGAAGGTCAGTAAGAAGCTTGTTGAGGGATTAAAGATATCAATTATGAACTTGATTGGATGAGATTTGATAATAATGACTCCAAACATGATCGAACAAAGGTCAGTAAGAATCTACTATGAGCTTGATAAAGATCTGAGAGATTGTAGGCATAGATATTTAGCTTGTTTTACGGGGAAGCCTTTTATCCAATAGTCCCAACTTGATCAAATGAAACTTCCATGCCCCTATTCTTTTGATGATGAAGTCATCTTTTATTTTGAGAAAGAAATTGATTGATTTTAGGTGTGATCATTCCCCTTGGGAATGAAATCAAAGGAAATAGTGAAAAAATCCCTCTTTAGAATGTGAATATCCATGATAGATCGATGTATAACTCGATTGTATCCATGAGAATCAATTAGAATATGTGTTGGAGAAAAAATGTGTTGAGAGAGAACATGATTTTACCAATTTGAGTACTTTGAAATGTATTTGTGAGCAAGATATAATGATATCTGACCAAGATCTTTAGATATGTGATGTGAAACTTGTTGATAAAGAGCCTTGAAAATCATTGTGTAAAGTTTGCAATTCATTTTCTATATGTATAGATAATTTTTGCATTTGTTGGAAACTGTCACAAAATGAGTATTGCATTATGATTTATGTTGTCTGTGTGTTAGATTTTGTTCATGATAGATTGGATAAGGAACAAATAGCGTACTAAGAGATTATATTCATGTGAGGACATCATTTATGCTCTTTGATTTTCACTGATATATAGATGTGTTTAATGATAATATGTGAATATGCAGATGTATGTTTTTGAAATTTTCTTGATGCAAATATATGTATGGATACACTTAGGATGTAGAATTGCAACACCTAGATGATTTATGTTGTTTTTTGTTTTTCTATTTTCCGATTATGAATACAAAATGAATGCAAAATGGTTATGCTATGGAGATTCAATGATAAGAATATATTAGTATATAGATTAAGTAGTCAAACTTAGATTTAAATGAAACAAGAAATCATTTTGGGCTAATGTACTTATCCTTCCAAATGAATCATACAAACTTAAATGAAACTAAATGCAAACCTCTAGGACTGTCACTAATATTTTACACTATAATTTTATCATTATAGAGCATTTGTGTAACAAACATCATTAATTAGTACCTATCACTGATACCATGGAAGTATCATGAAAGTATGAATACTAGCTTAAGTGGATGAAATGTTGAAAATAAACCTAAGCATCAAGGCATAGAGGCCAGGATGACTTGTCAATTATCTCCTTTCGATTTAAGAATCATCTTATGTTTGTGTGTAATATAAGATATGTAACCCAAAATGACCCTTAATGTTCATATCCTTGGGTACATAATGTGTTGTACACCTTACTAAGAAATTGATTATAAATAGACAAGGAAATTGATTCAACCTCACCGTAGCTTAAACATAAAAAGGATCGAGACATATGCGACTATCCACTCATGTTGGAATCTATTATCATAAACATCCAAATTAGGTGAAGTTTTTAGGATCATTGAAGCAATCACCACATGCATAAAAAAAAGAAAAGGTTATGCCCCATATCCTTTCAACTCTTTGTCATTTAATAGACATCAAGGAGTAACTTAGAAGACATAAAAAGCAACAATTGATAATCAGAAAAAGAAAATTCATAACCAATTATATGCCCCTAGTTTGAAACATCATTGGAACATAAAAAGAGTCTTGATCAAATCATGATCATTCTATATGTGTTTATGTGGTGTTTAGGAACACCTTTGATTCATCATTCAATCATAGCAAATAAATCATCAATTAAAGCTTAGATTTTAGCAATGTATATATGTGTCTGAGTTAGTGAGATAAACAATATCAATAATTTCAATCCAATGGAGTGTTGAGAAACATTGTTTGATTAATGTGTTGAGAAACACTAGTTGATTAAAGTGTTGAGAAATACTAATATGATGTTTTTTATAGGTAGGTGGTGTTTAAGAAACACCTTTGTTTGTGATAGTAATAATTATGTTTTGTGAGAGTATTAAGAAATAATATTTGTATGTTAGTGGAAAACTTTCCTAGACAAGGCCCTAGGATGAAAATGCAACCAACAAACTCTGACTGAAAGAAGCAAGCCAGCTGTTGAAATTGCTAGGACGCATACCCCCAGTCAAGTATGAATATCCTAAGACTCAAATATAGATGAATTCAAAGAAAGGAAAGTATATTATTGAAGGGTTCAGGTCTAGTTGATGTCAAGAAAATGACCATGAAGGACATGTGCAAGTGGTGCATTGATAGATGGAGCACTTAGTACAAGTGACGCGTATTTGCCAGGTTTTCACCACATGGAAAATTTCTATTTTTTCTACCAAGACACCTGTTTGTCAAGTTTTTACCAAGGCACTTTTCTATTTTTTCAAATTTTTTGTACTTTTCTCTTTTTCACTATTTTTGGCTTTCTTCAAGATCATTTTTTACTATTTTTGGTATTTTCTCAGGATCAATTTCATTGTACAAGCCGTTCAGCTAGATGTCAAGCATAAAACCATTTCAAGTGTAGAGTATTGATAAGATCAGGAAGGACATCTCCTTCAGGTGTAGTTAACTAATAATCTCCCATCCCAAGAGCTGTCATTATAACAAAAGGCACCAGCCAGTTTGGTTCAAAATTGCCTTTTTATTCTCTATTTGGTTGATTCTTAGGATTCTCTCTAAGAGTGAGATCTCCCACTTAAAACTATCTTGGATTTACCTTGTTGTTGTAACCTTTTGACATCCTTTTTTGATAGAATTTCAAGTGATCATACACTTGTTGTCTATGCTCATCTAGCATCTCTAGTTCTTTTACCCTATCTATGTGGTATTGTTCATCTGTGACAAGACCTTTGAGGGATAGTCACAAAGAATGGATTTCTACTTCAATTGGTAATACTTCATGTACACCATAAACAAGAGAAAATGGCATGGCTCCTTTTTTGTTATGATGCTTTTTTTGTAAGCCCATGGTGTTGGGTTCAATTGTAAATGCCAGTCTCTACTAGATTTGCTCACAGTTATGTATAGGATTTTTAGAATGTTCTTTTTTGAAGCTTCATCTTTTCCATTACCTTGAGGATAATAGATGGAAGAACAATGCTAAGTAATGTGAAACTGTGTACAAAGGTCATCAATGTCTTGGTTTTTGAAATGCCCTCCATTGTCTGTTATAATAGATGAGGGTATCTCGGACCTACAGATGATGTAGTTCAAGATAAACATAGCTACTTGTTTTCTAGTGACTTTGATTAGAGGCAATGATTCGACCCACTTTGTAAAATACCTAGTGGCCGTGATGATGTATTTATGTCCATTTGAATAATTTGGATAGATATGTCCAACAAGATCAAAGGACCATTGTTGGAATGGCCAATGTGTAATAAATGGTATGAGCTCCCTGGCTGGAGCTAGATAAGATTTCCATGTTTTTGGCATTTTTGACATGTTTTGGCATATTGCACTACATCTTTCTCCATTGTAGGCCAATAGTACCAGACCCTTACAATTTTTTTAGCTAATGAAAAACCATTTGAGTGAGATCCACACACACCATCGTGGACCTCTTTTAATGCGTGATTAGACTCTTCTTGCTCTAAAAATATAAGTAGAATTCCTTAAAGACCATGTCTATATAAGTTAGTAGTGATGAGTATATAATGCGATGTTGTCCTAACTAAGGCTCATTTTTCATTTCTAGACAAGCCATTAGGTAAGGTTTGATTCATAAGATAGGCATTTATATTGGTATACCTAGATTGGTTTTGGACATTTAGGGAACAAATAAATTGGGACTCAGGTGCTTCAAATGCAGGAAAGGATAGTTCTTCCACCAAGAAGTCATAGTGGAATTGATGTTCCTCCAGTTGTAGCATGAATTTTAGTGTTGCCATTACATCTGCAACTTAATTTGTTTTCTTGGAATTTGTTGAAATGTGGTAAACACAAAGCATTTCTTGAAATCCTCTATCATCTTCTTATAGGGCATCAAATCATAATCTTTTTTTTGGTATTATACATTTACTTGATTGATGATTAGTTGAGAGTCACCATATATATGTAACTCTATGATTTTCCATTCAATGGCTAGGCTGAGACTGTTTACCAATGCTTCATATTCTGAGATGTTGTTGGTGCATGGAAACATAATTTTGTATGACTTAGGTATCTTGTAACCTTGAGAAGTGATAAACAATACCCCCACTCTGGATCCTTTTTGTGTGAAAGAACCATCAAAGTACATTTACCATGGATGTTCAATTAAGTGCATTATTGTCTCATCTGTAAACTCTATTATCAATGGTGTTGCATCCTGCAATGGTCAATCAACTAGTTGATTGGATAGAACTTTCCCTTTAATGGCCTTTCTATCTACATACTCTATGTCAATTTTACTGATTATTAAGACCCATTTTTCTATCCCTCCTATTAATGTTTTCTTACTCAAGAGGTACTTGAGAGGATCAATCTTTGCAATGAGTTTCACTATATGTGAAAGCATGTAGTGTCTTAGCTTTTGGGATTCAAAAACAATAGAAATACAAGCCTTTTCAATTATACTATAGTTGAGTTCATAGGATACCAATGTCCTACTGATATAATAAATTTATCTTTCCTTCATGGTATCATCCTCTTGTGCTAGAAATACTCCAAGTGATGTAGTTGTAGCTGAAATATTGAGCAACAATGGATTTCCATGAATAGGCACCATTAAGATAGGAAGATTAGCTAGATAATATTTTAATTTCTTGAAGTTGTTTTCACATTGTTCATCCAATTTTAAAGTCACTCCTTTATGCAATAATTTTGTGAAAGGTTGCACTCTATATGCTAGTTGAGACATGAATCTTTTGATTGATTGGAGTTTTCCTTGAAGAGTCCTCATTTGACTAATTTTATGAGGGGGTGGCATATCTATTAGTTCTTTTACTTTTTATTGGTCTACCTCAATTCCTTTGGCTGATACAATGAATCCTAAGAGCTTTCCTTATTGGACCCCAAATGCGCATTTCTTTAGATTGAGCCTTAGTTGAAATTGTTCCATTCTATCTAGTATCTTTCTCAAGTCTTTGATGTGGGTTGTTCTGATCTTTGAATTGGCTAAGGTATCATCCTCATATTCCTCCATGTTCTTATGTATCATGTCCTAGAATATTGTTGTCATAGCTCATTGATATGTGGCTCCGACATTCTTTATCCCAAGTGGCATTATGTTCCAGCAAAATTTTCCCCATGTACATGTAAATGTTGTCTTTCCTTGGTCTTCAGGGGCGATCTTTATTTGGCTGTAGCCCAAAAAAACATCCATGAGTGAATAGATTTCATATCCTTTTGTGAGATCTATAATCATATCAATGTTCACCAGTGAGAAGTCATCTTTAGGACAAGCTTTGTTTAGATCCCAAATTCTATGCAAATTTTGATAGACATGTCTTCTTTAGAAACTAGGACTACATTAGAAATCCATCCTACATAAGAAACAACTCTTATGAAATTATATTTTAAGAGTATTTCTAACTCTTCTTTTACCAACAATGCTACATGTGGATGCATCTTTCTTAATTTCTACTTGACAGGTTTTATCCTAGGAGCTATAGATAAGTGGTGCATTATTCATTAAGGGTCTAATCCAGCCATATTAGAATAAAACCATGCAAAGTTGATCTTTTTCTCTTTAAGGAACTCAATGAACTATTTTTTTTCTTCCTTGGATAAATATTGTGCAAGATGGAAAAATTGAGGAGCTTCAACTATTCCCAGATTGACTGGTTGTGTTGGTTCTAATAGTACTGAAGATATTTCTTGGAAGTGATTGAGGAGAATATCAAGAATATAATCCTTTGGTTCCTTTGAGAGGTTTTCACTATTAGATATGTCTTTTATTTTTACTTTTTTAGAATGTGATACTACCACAACATGGTTTTCACCATCAATTATTTTTTTTCTGTTTTCTTTTCAAATTTGTACTAAGAAAATTGATATCCTCCTCTTTCATATTCACACTCCTTACATTGGTGGACAAGGGATATGGTTCACAAGTAGTCAGATAGCAGGCCAAAGTGTACTCATTGGGAAATTTCATTATAGTGGTGGGTCCTAACTTAGTCCAATCAATTAGTTCAAGGTTTACCAAGAATAGTGATTAAAAGGATTTTTAAGGACAATGCCATGTTAGTGTCAATATTATTAACTGATAAGACCAGTTCTGTTAAGTTAGCTTCTATAGTGTTTATATTATTAAGAGATGGATCATCACTATTAGTGTCATTTTTAGTGTTATGCAAACCTAATTCAAGTGACCTAACATTTGAGTTTTCTCCTTCTTCTCTTTCCCTTGTTCTATCAAATTCATCTAATATCCTTTGGTACTCTTCTTGTCCTATTAATATGCCAGTGTCTTCATCAATTATACTAGGTATCACCATATCAACCAATCCTGTGATAGTATTTGTATTGTGGGTAGTGTTAGAACTTTCTTCCCTTTCTTTTAAAGGTGAAAATTTATGGATCACGTCTACCTCAATATCCATGGTAGCATCAAACATCTCATCCCACTCATAATCATGTGAGTCTGAAAAATTGTTATAAGATAAATTTAGAAATTTAGCAATATTTATCTTGTGTGCCCTATTGGCCATTTGTGAATCAAAGTGCGGTAGATCCAGGACATGTGGAATTGTCACCAATTGCCCCTAGTTCAGATGTTTACTTTTTTGGTGGTTCATAGAAGGTAAGTCTTCAAGAATGTTTGAACTACTTGTTTCTTGTCCCCTGCTTCTTCCTTCTTCTTGTTCTTGATGTGCTTCTTCATGGTATTCCCCTTCTTGCTGAACCTCTAGAGAATTACCCACTTTTTCTTCTTCCTCTTCTGATTCTTGGACATTTTTTGTGATAAAAAGGGAACATGGTACTCTTTTTGTTCTCTAAAATGAGAAGGTACATACTATTCTCCTTTGTATTCTAGGTTCTCAATACCTATATTCAGTAATATTTTATATGTCCAGGGTATGAGTTCACCTTCCTTCTTCTTCATCACTTTCTCTATCATATATTGGACCTTCTCTTGATGTAGGATGTTCTGATTTGTTATTGAAACCCAATCCTATCTTTTCCTTAGTGTCCCTAAATTCCATATGGATCGGTTCAATGAGTCCCTTTCCTTTATCTCCTAAAGGTCCCTTCCCTTTGTATCCCATTTTTTTGACAAGTTCATAACCTTTGTCATATTTTTTTGAGAGATATCTCAACATATTTTACTTCATTTTCTACATTTTCCTCTTTATATAGCCATGCAAAGACTGCTTTGTCTTCCTTTTCTTCCTCTTGGGAGGTTGTGGCTCTAACCATACCATTTTATCATGAATAGTTCTTTCTTTGGAGGTGGAAGGTGTAAAGTATGGGGAGGGTCTTCCATATGATCTTGGAGATACGTGAATGTTATCCAATGATGGTGTTGTATCTAGTTTGTATTTCCACATGCTATTTTCTTCAAGTTTTAACATTTTTCCAAAGCTTCTCATAACCATGTCTTTATAGGTTTCAGCTGGGAACTCTTTTGGAACTTCCTTATTGTGAGGAACCATACTATCTACCTTGATGTTGTTACAAGTGTAGCTTGAATCTGTGAATATTGTTACTTCCACCCTATTGTGTGGGAATTTGATACATTGGTGATAAGTAGATGGAACTACTTGCATTTCATGTATCCAGGGTCTCCCTAGTATTATATTATAGGGAAATGGTAGATCAAGAACTTGACAAATCACATCTCATTTTATTGGTTCTATTCTTATTGGTAAAAAAAAATAGTCCTTTCGATGACCTTTCCTCCTCATCATAGGCCTTAATGGTTATCTTACTCCTTGGATCAATTGTGTGTTCTCAAAATCCCAATGCTTTGACCAGGTTGAGAGTGCATATACTCAAACTTGCACCTTCATCTATCAATACATGTTTTACACGGTATATATGGATCAAAACCTCAATGTGGAGGGGCTAGTTATGGGGATGAGTTAAAGATTTATCATCCTCTAATGAAAAAGAGAGATAAAAGGGAGTTGTTTGTAAGCTCTAATGTTCTCTTTAGGTAACATCTCAAGATTGTTGTATTTCTTCTTCCATGTCTTCCTACGTGCATTCTTTGCTTGAACATCTCCTTCAAACATGTCTTCAAAATACTTCCATATGGTATATGCTTTGTCAATTTTCTTGATTTCAGAAAATTCACTATCAGATAAGGCACTGATTAGGGATTCTTTGGCAATTACATTATTGGTAAATGTTTCCTTTTTTCTATTAGTAGCATCATCCTTTGCAAGGTCTTTTAGAGATGGAATTACAACTTCTTGTGTGGCAATTTCAAAGATCTCAAAGACAATACACTGTAGATGTGTTATCATTTTGTTTTTCCAATCCAAATAATTTTCTCCATCAAACTTAGGGCTTTCTTTTCTGAAGTAAGACATCTAATCTACCTTAAGTTGTTAGGATTCTTCTCCAAGGCACTTGGCTCTGATACCAATTGTTAGAATAGTCCCAAAGGATAACTAAAAGGGGGGGGTGAATCAGTTATCAGTTACTTAAGTACTTTTTACTTCTTTACCTTTAGTATACAACAAAGTAAATGCATAATTAGATAACATAGTACTCAACACACAATTTGATTGTGGGGAAACCAAATGGTAAAAACCCCGGTGGGAATTAGCACCCACAATAAACTATACTTATTTGTAGTAATCCCTATTAGAAGATATTTCAACCCTGTTAGGAGTTGTAAAATACAATGCAATAAGTATAGTGACCTGGTTAAGGGTCAGACCCTGTTAGGAGTCTTTTATAAATAACCCTGTTAGGGGTGGTGGACTCACTGTCCAAAAGCTCACTGCTTGATGGTGAAGGCTACAACCTTCTGAATAACATTTATGCACTATATCTGATGATGAACCGTAGAGTAGACCTATTGTCTTGATCAGTTCCAGTGTATTACAATCTTTCACTTCTTCTTCACATAGACCCTTGATGAATGAACCAACTTTGATAATCTGCTCTATATATCTTTCTTCACTTTTCGTATCATTCACACTTAGCGTATCACAATTGAACTACTATAAGTATCTTCTCCAAATTAGAAGGTCATGTTGGCTCTTAGAAACACTTCATCAATATCTTAGTCAGCTTAACTAAGAACACAAACAATATTAAGTCCACGCAAGTCAATGTTGAACAGACGCGACACTTCACTAAGTCGGCCTCACCAAATTAACCATAACTTTGCAATCATCTTGAAACACATTTGGTGCCTTTGGATTTATATCATCAAATCATAATTAATCATGCATATACACATGCATATCCTGAAGATAGGTGCAACTCATGAAACACATTATATACGTCGGCCCTAAACCGTTATACTTCCAAAATTGTAACTGCTAATAACAGAATTGCATAACTTTACTGAAACATCATATCTGGGTCTACGTGTATGAACATAACATAATAAACATGTCAAAAACATGTATCTATCCATGCAAGTCTTCATGTCATCATTTAGATAATTTCATATAGAATTACTAATGTGTATTATATGTTGTCATCAATGACAAACATACAAATAATCAACTCTCAGAATCAAATCTCCAACAATGTGATGTTCATTAGATGTGTGCCCTTCTAATTTTTTATTGTCTCAATTGATAAAAATCTTGTATGAAATTCTTGAGCTTGACACATTCATTGGTCTTGTGTCTTTTTTTTTTATGGAAAACACAATAGGCATTATCATTGCACCATCTTGGTTTTACCTCCAGTTCCCATGGTTTTGACTCTAATAAATTAATGATTTTTTTATCCAAGAGATTCTTCAAAACCATCTCAAGAGATTCTCCCAATGGAGTAAATTTCCATTTAGGCATAGACACCCATGGATTATTTGTGTCGGTATCAGTGTTCGTTCATGGTATTGTTGTTGTTTCCTTAGCCTCTTTGTTTTCTTCTAGACTGTTTGTAAGATTAAACACTGTTGGTTTAAAATTAATATTTGAGGCTTCCACCACTCCATGATTAAAAAAATTTTTGTTCTATTCCACCATTTAGGCTTGTTTTTTTAATTGTTAGAGGATTTGTTATCATTATAAAGTGTGATTTCTCCTTTTTGTACAATAACCTCTTCAATACAAATGACGTTCTTAATCATTCTGTCAAAACTGGGAGAATATTGCATTTGTAGGTCATATTTCATTTCAGGTACTAAGTTTTTTATGAAGATCTCCATCTTTTCTGATTTAGGTATTTGTTGAGAGTACCTTTCAAATATCTTTCTCCAGCATTGCAAGAAGTGTGTGAAGGATTCACCTATTTGTTTTTTAGCATTACAAAGATCCATCATGGTAACATTATGTTGTATATTATAGCTAGGAGTAGTTCTAGAAAAATATTTGAATCAATTCTTCAAATGTTTGTGTACTAGGTGTTATTTTAGAAAAACATTCCATGGCTTGTCCTCCTAGACTTCCCAAAAATAGTCTCATCAAGTACGTTGGTTCGTGCATAAAATATGTACTTAATGAGTAAAATTATCTCACATGATCATGAGGATCCATTTCTCCCATGTATTTTTCATACTTTGGTCTTGTCATGTTTGGTGGAAAAGGCACCATTTGTAAGTTCTTATTGAATGGAAACAGACATATGTGTTCCAATGAGTATTTTTGTGGGCTTATTATTCTCTCTTTAAAGTGTTGTGAGCTCCATTTGCATTTGATATAGTTTTTTAGAGAGAATTGAGATGGGTGTTTGTATCTCTTCCTCTTTAAATCATTCGGCATCATAGTCTTTGGGAAGTTTAACTCCAAGAGAATCTAGGTGGAGAAAATATTTTTCGTTATCTTCTTCAATGATTTTCTCCAAGGTCCTTTGAAACTTATGACTTTGTTTGAGCTTATTATATTCTTCTTTTGTTAGGTCTTCCTCACTATCCAAGTCAAACAAAGGATGATCATGATTTCTTTCCTCTTGACTATCTCTTTCATCTTGGTTTTCTTCTTGATTATACTCATCAAAGGTAACACTCCATTCTTGATTAGGTATATCCATTTTAGGTGAGTCTTGTTCAAAGAGATGGTTCGTTTGGGATGTCTCTCCTTTATGAAATTTGAGCAATCTTGGAGGTCTTTCTGAATCGTCAGCTAGATATTGTTTACTTCTTGTGTTAACCATGAAAGTGGGATATCAATCTTGTCAAAAGTGTTCCAATAGTGCCAAAAGGATTTCAAAATTGTCCAAGTTAATTTTCCCAAGGTTTGGTGACTGTGAGTTTGATGTTTCAAAGTGATGGATTCTAGCGTTAGAGGGTTAGAATGCCCTGATAGTGAGCTGGGAATAAGGAGAGTTGATTGGTAAAGTGAAAACATGACTTGGGATCAATAGTGACAAACCTAAAAGGAATGCAAGGTATGCTTATAAATTGACTGATAAAAAGCTTCAGATGGATCAACAAGAACAATAGAATCAGACTGAAGAGCAAAAAGGGTATCTAGAACTAAAAATTTTAGAATTCTGGCACATGTGTAAGTACTCTCTGTCCCAGATGCAACTAATGAGATGAATCTTCACATGAATAGATGTGATTGTGTTCTTCCCAAATGAAATCCCATTCACCAAATGTGAGCCACAATTTACTTGATGTGTTTGTCTTCACCAAATGCGATCCTATTTTCATAGGATGTGGCCTATGAAGATTTAGGTAGTGAAAATATATGTGATTATCAAAAGATTGATTCAATTGAGGTTATTATCTTTTTATTGAAATTTTGGCACATCAAACATGTTTATTGAGAACCAAACACACCTATTCCTATACCATTGGCATAGCATGAAAATATTTTCTCCTAGACTCAGGTAAACACTCACATGCTAATCAAAATACGACCATCACCAAGCACGCAATGGCTCTAGTCATGATGTCTTATTATCCAACTACAAATGCAAGTGAGGGCATGAAATGATGAGTATCTTGGGGAGGTTACTATCCTCCTTGCACAAATATTATCACCTTTTAGGGGTGGATCAGGTGATCACTACTGTAAAGTGTCTATTTTGGGCATCCGGTCATAATTGTCTCCCATAGAATTGCACAAGGAAAAATTGAGGCATATAGCCCTATGAGTACCTATATGAGTGTAGTCTTGCAAGAAAGATTGAAGTGGCTCCACTCTACACAAAATCCAAACATTTCCATGGAATGATAGTTATAATTCCAAGGAAAAAACTAATTAATTCTTTCGAGATTTTAATCTCATGGAAGCATTTTGATTATAGTGAGATGGAAGGGCTAGCGTTCACCTATCCTCACTTGGGTCACTCTCGAGAGATTTTTCCTCAACTAAAATTCCATCTAAAGTTCAAAGCAGTAAAAAGGATTGGCGACTTAGGAGTCTAGATTTATGATTCTTTACAAGGAAGAAGAGAATACTCTCATATCCATGTCATTTTCTCCTATCAATCAGTAAGACAATATTGTCTCCCATGAATTGTTAAACTTAACACTTAATCCCCCATCTTGAGTTTTTGATTTTCCACTTGGGAAAAGAGCATAATCCTCTAGTTTTATTAAGAATGAAATTTGAATTCAAATTTTATGTGCTAATAAAAGGGTTTAACCAAACAATTTGAAAAATTTGAATTCATTTTCCCCAAATTTATATTCAAGACTTAATTTGATGTTTGGGGTTCTAATTTTACATGAAGGAAAAGAGAATAATTCTCTAATAAAATTATGAATTGGAGAGAAATCAAATTCAGGTTCCTAAGATTGCAAAGCAAAAGACAATGTTTAGTTGAATGATGCAAAGGCAACCTACAGAACCACTCATTAGTAGTTTTTATCATTTTTGATCCATCTCTTTGGCCAAGGAAGTCTTCAACAATGCTCTACAAGAAATTTTTAGGATGTTTAATGATCACATTCACCAAAAAAACTTAAAGTTAGTTGATTAGTCATCAAAATCAATCAAGTATGTAATTTAGCTAACCAGATGCGATCCTAAAATTTCCTAAATGTGATCTTATTTCCCATATGTGATTAATGAAATACTAATTGTGAGAAAGGATCCTAAATGTGAGCCTTTACCCCAAATGCAATCCTGGATTCCCTAAATGCAAGTCTCCCTAGATGCATTGTAGGATTTCTTGGATGCGATCTCTGATTTTCTAGATGTGATCCAAAACACCATATGTGATCCCCATTTTCCAAATGCACCCTTCTCGCACTGAGATTAAAAAGCTAACAGGAGCCAAATGGGATGGCAAAGGTATGAAAGTGAATTCAATCACCGACCCTGAATTGAAGTTCAGTGTATATGTGGTTGGATACAAGATATTTCAAGAAAGAAGAATGAACAACATTGCTTGTGGAGCTGTTGACACATCATACAAAATTGTGAAGAAAGGAGTGAAACTAGACCTAGCAGAGCTGCTACTGAAGAAATTGGAAGAAAACATGAGAACCATTAGATCAGCTAGATCTAATACATGTAAGTTTGGTTTTCTATTGGTTTTCACATTATTTTACTTGCATAACTTCTTTCCTTCAGTCGGTAATGTCACTTAGGACACCAATCGACCAATAACAACACATATTAATGACTATATTCAGTCACTAGGAGACAACTTCACACCTTTAATGGATGGCTAGTTTTCCACATTCAAGAATAGGATGGAGAAGAGGATGAGAATCCTTGCTCAACTAGTGGAAAAATACAAAGATGATATATGCTTTGTAGTAGACACCGACACTACACTTATCAAAGCTATCAACCCTAGAACAACATGGCTACCACCACTTGAATATGAAATTGACATAGATCAGGCTACAAAAGCCATTGAAGCCCTACTAAATGAACCAGTTGAAAAATTTATAAGTAGATTTGGCACATATAAAGAATCCAAGTCAAGGATAAAGACTAGCTTAGTAGTCAAGAAGATAGGGAAGAATCAAACACAAATGGTAAGGAAACTCAAGAAGAAACTCTAGGTAACCAACAAAGAGTTAGAACAAATAGA
The DNA here is from genome assembly GCA_018584345.1 of Thuja plicata. Classification (NCBI taxonomy): domain Eukaryota; kingdom Viridiplantae; phylum Streptophyta; class Pinopsida; order Cupressales; family Cupressaceae; genus Thuja; species Thuja plicata. The sequence continues at coordinate 229,379 of MU223256.1, read as the reverse complement.
GGATATCATCAAGGAATAGTCACCTTTTGGTGAATAAAAAGATTTAAGTGACTCTGATTCTATCAAATCATATGCATACCCACCAAAGGCCAAAAAATCAATGGTTACTGAGGTAACAACTGCATCTAGGACCAAGAGCAAAATAGCTAAGGTAGACTCACCACCATTGAAGAAAGGTACAATAAAAAATTATGTAAAAATAAAAGCCTCAACCAAGCCTATACAATGCAAAAGATATGTAAGAGGAAGAGAGGACAAGGATGACACTAAAAAAGATGAAAAATAAAAAAGACTCCAAGTAGAAAAGGCCAAAATACTAAAGACAATTGATGAAGTTGCAGAGTCAATCATCAATACCGGCAGTATATCACATTACAAGATTAGACAATGGATAACTCTGTCTACCAAGGATCAGAATAAAATAGAAGAGGCCATAATAAAGATGATGATTGCATACAAATATGTACCTATACAATTTAATGCTTGTATTCCACAAGAGCTAAATGATAAGATATCAGCCAGATGGAAATATGCATTGCACATGGAGAAACATATGAGGGAGAGATCCCTAGTTACATTCATCCCTGAGTCTACAGTTGAATAAATTGAATCAACCATGTAGGAGAACTCCAAGAAGTTTTCTACAAAGACAAGAGAATACAAAGTACTGCAAGATAGGTTAGAAGAGATTGATACAAAAAGCAATAATATTTGGACAAAAATATTTAATACACCCAAGCAGGTACTAGCTCTAATTGAGACTACTCACAATGGGGAGAAGGAGGCCACACTGATCACCAAGCCTATTTTCATCAATGACACTAAGGATGTCAATCCCATTGATTTGAAAATAAAGGAAAGTAAGGCCATGGATGACATTCCTCAGATATCGCATTCATTAGGAGAAACAACAGATATCAATATAAAAGATATAACTCAAGATGATTCTAATGATAATGTCAAGGCTAATGAAGATGTAAGTATTGCCACCAAGAAAACAATTGAAAAGGAAACTACTAATGTTGCATAATTTACCAGGTAACATGCCTTTATTGATACAAGCTATCAATATAATAACTTAAGCTAAGGAGAAAAATAGTTGAGCCTGAAACAGACACACCAATGGAAAAATGTGATTAACAAGGGGAAAATAAAGATAAAAGTGGAGATGATTAACCAAGTGATGCCCCCATCGAGGACAATGGAAAGGAAGAAAAGGCTGCAAGTCATGACAAGGTTGATGTAGAGACATCTACAACCGACCAATAGGTAATGACCAAGTAACCAAGCCAAGGCACCACACCTCCAAAGAAATAAATGATAGAAATTGAGCAATAAAAGGCTTTTGCTATTATACCACATTCCCCTACTATCAACAAAATTCCAAAGAAGAAGAAGAACAAGAAGGATAAATCCCCCATAACACTTGAGGAGATAATAGAAATACCTGACTGTGATCTGAGAACACTTGATTACAAGTCACTAAAAAGGTATGTGGAGCTATCCAAAAGGAAAGATCAATAGGAAAAACTGAAACTGGAACATATAAATACACAAGTCCTAGAAACAACAAAGGAAATACTACTATAGCTAGTTCCTGATACACAGATTGATCAAAATGCACCCATCATTGATCAACTAGTAGTTCTGACCGAGGAAATCACCAATCATAGTGTAGATGCCAAGAAGGTCATTGAAGAAAGAGTTGAGGATAAGTATCACTACAAACTCATAGATAAAATTATCCAAGTGGTAATAAATAAGGTGAAACTTTCTCAACTGGTAACTCAATTAGAACCTGTTATTTTAGAGTTAGTTACCCTAGTTCAAAAGCCATATACTATTGAGAACTTCACCACCGAGTATGATGCACAAATCGATAAGTTGAATGAAGATATGAAAGCTAGTACCCAAAGTATTTCAACCAAGATGAATGCATTCCAATTTCATTATGAAAAGATAGTTTAATCTAAATGGTTAATACTTGAGATACAAAAGGAAGAAATAAAAATCAAAGATGAAGTAAGCGAGCTACAAAGATTGTTACTACCGAATCTCACAATGTTGATGACACATTTGATAATGGAAAAGACTCTAATTGCCACCCTAGAGATGTCAGTAGCTGAAAGCATCTATGACATGCACACTCAAATCACATTAGTGCATATGACCCTAGAACACCTAAAGGAGAAATGGGAAAAGCTGATGGTAGACATCAAGAAATCTCATAAGCACATTTTTGGCAAGTTGTAAGTTATACATATTTGTCATTATTTTCAAAAAAGGAAGAAAATGTATATGTACATACATTGTATCCACAAAGGGGGAAATGTACCATGGAAAAAAAGTAAAAAGGAAAACATGTACACACTAAGAGCATGCACACAGGGGGAGTCATTGTATAAGTATAGAATACCTAGTTTATATACTGTACATATCAGTTTTTGATACTAATGACAAAGGGGGAGATTGATAATCCTTAAAAGATCAGATGTTGTCATTAGTATACAAACAAACAATTTTGGTTGTTCAGTCAAGCATTCACTGAGTGGTAGTGATCACCGAGCACAGTGTTCACTAAACACATTGATCACTGACTTGTTTTGATAACCAAGCACATAATATAAACTAAGAAATATATCAACCAGATAGAGACATAACTGAGCATCAGTCCATAGAGACATAACCAAGTACAGACATCATCGAGCACTAGTCTAACCAAGAGACAATTTAAGCACCGAGAAAAGTGAATCTGAACTACACATAAGCTAAAGCATTTTAGTCTCTAAATTAGCTTTTTGCATAGCTGGAAAATTGTTTCTTGAGGATCAAGAAAAGAATAATTAATGGATTTAATTAGTTTAATTGATTGTATTTATGCAAACTAGGATATCAAGGTCAATTTGTAAACCTTTGATCTTAGAGTTAATCTAGAAAAGAGTGAAACCTAATTAGGTCAATATATTGTATATATAGATGTGTAACCAATGAATAACATGATGATTGTAGCTGCACAAAGAAATCTATGGATCAGACAGAGGTTTTTATGCAAAAGAACAAATAAATTAGAATTCAGTTATGAAGAACTAGATTCAAGGCTACGAAGCATAACATAGTTATTATCCATCACAATAGGTGATATACAATTTTGTTAACTTAAAGGCTCTATAATCAGTGATTCAGGATTGCAAACTATCAGGTCATAAATATTTTTTTCTATCTCTAATAATTGTAGCAAACAAAAAAATCCTTCAAGAAGGTGGACTTAACAGTCTTATTATAAAGGAATTCAGATAAAGCAAAAGAATAGATAAAGAAGAATTCAGTTATGAAGAACTAGATTCAAGGCTACCGAGAATAACAAAGGTATTATCCATCACAATAGGTGATATACAATTTTGTTAACTTAATGGATCTATAATCAGCAATTCAAGATTGCAAACTATCAAGTCATAAATATTTTTTTTTCTACTCTCTAATAATTATAGCAAACAAAAAAATCCTTCAAGAAGGTGGACTTAACAGTCTTATTGTATAGTGGAGAATTCTTTTGTTGTTGGAACTGTGAAGGCTGGCTTTGTGGATGGTGAAGTAGCTATTTTTGTTCCTGACTCTCTGGTGGATCTCTCTATCTCTGCTATGGAGTTTACCCTAGTCAGTAAGTTTCTTGGCCCTCGTCCTAATATTGAACTGGTTAGATCCTTTGCTAGGAAAAAGTGGGCCTTGATGGGTCAGGTTGATATTGCGGCTTTACCGAAGGGGTTTTTATCTTTTTCCTTCTCTAATAAAGAAGATCACGACTCTATCCTGTGTGCAGGGTCATGGCTATTTGGAAGAACAATGTTTTCTTTCCATAAATGGACCCCCAACTGGGATTATTCAAATAATTTATTTAATGCTACGCCGGTTTGGGTCAAATTTCCTAGCCTACCCCTGGAATTTTAGAATGAGGAAGTTGTTAAAGGCCTGGCCTCATCTTTTGGAGGGGAGCTTCTATATGTCAACACTATGACTAAAGCTAAAACTCATCTGGTTTTTGCTAGAATCTGTGTCAATATTTGCCAGTTTGATAGCCTCCTGTCGGTTGTTAATATTATTTCAAAAATGGGTAATTGTAAGCAAGATGTGGAATTTGAATCTCTCCCTTTTGCATGCTTTGTTTGTCATAAAATGGGTCACTGGGAAAAGAATTGTCCAAAGAAAGATAGGAAGGATCCCAAAAGTGTGGTCCCAGATCCTATTCCTCCTAAGGAACCCAAACTAATTTGGAAGGAGAAGAAGGTGCCAAAAATAATAGAGGAAGTTAGTATTAACAAGGGTGAAGAAAATGAAGGGGGTAGTGGTGACTTTGTAGATTCAAATGGGATTCTAAACCTGGAAGAAGGGAAAATAGTGGAATCGGTTACACACATTTCTGATTCATTAATGAAAGTGTCAGTTGAGGTTGTGGTTCCTATCCAAGCTGCTAATCAAGTGTTCAATGCGGAAGGTGTCATCCTATCCATTCAACTGGATAGAGTGGCTATTAGGGTGGATTCTTCCTCTTCTGAACTGGAAAAATCTGAAGAGGAGGCCTTGTCTTCTTCTCCAGATACTCTGTCTGGTAGTGGTGATGAAGAATCCTTTGCCACTCCAAACAACCTTGACTTGAATGGGGCTCCATGGATGACTCATTTAGATAAGAAGTAGAAGAAACAGTAGAAATCTCTCAATACTCCAGGATCCAAGGGAGTGGTTACGAGGAGTAGGGCTAATGGAGGGTCTAAGATTCAAAATGTGAAGGCAGATGTTGGTTCCAAAAAGTGGACTCCGGGTCGAACCTCCAAGAAAGAAATCAGAGAAAGGGAAAGTAAAAAGGATATTACAGATGGTAAGAAATTGACCATCCAGGATGTTTTCACCTTGGTTAAGATATGAAGATCATATCATGGAACATAAGGGGGTTCAATGCAGCCCATAAGTAGGATTTATTAAGAAACCTAGCTAGAGATCATAAACCAGATATCATGATGGTTCAGGAAACCAAAATGGTTAAAGATAAGGTTGAAAAAATTAGAATCTTCAAAAATGGAGGTGTGGTTGGATCTAGTTCTATTGGAGCCTCAGGAGGTATAGATTTTTTTGAAATCTTAATAATATTAGAGGGGTTATTCTTGAAAATGATGTTAATTGTTTGAGTAAAAAATTTACTCATCTCAAATGTGACTTTGAATGGGTAATTACTAACATCTATGCTCCTAATTCCAAATCTGGTAGAGCTAAGTACTGGAAGATGGTTGAAGATCAAATATTGTCTTTCTGTGACTTTCCCTGGCTGGTTATGGGATATTTCAACTACCCTCTGAAAGAAGATGAGAAATCTGGAGCGATAGATAATTTGAGTCAAATGGAGAGAAGAGTTTATTTGATGGGCTTTGTCAATCGTCAAGCTCTTGTTGATATTGATCTCCAAGGAGTCAATTACACTTGGTCTAATAGGAGAGTGGGATAGGATCTTATTTAGGTTTGCCTGGACTGTGCCCTGATCTCTTGTAATTGGCTTAATAATTTTTTTTGTTTGCTGCCCTCTATTACGAAGGTTGGTTCAGATCACTCTCATCCCTCCTTTGTTGCTGAATTAAAGAAGGTGAAGGGAAATATACCCTTTAGATTTGAAAAAATGTGGATTGACCACCCTGAATTATAACAGAGAATCTGGGAATGGTGGAATGTGAACATTCATGGGACTGCTATGTTTCAGGTTTCTAAGAAAATCCAGCATATTAAACAAAATATTAAGGTTTGGAGTAAGGAATTGTTCGGGGACATCTTCAAAACTAAGTTGGATCTGCAAAAGGAACTTGACTCTATTAAGGATTCTATTTAGCAAATAGGTTTATCTTAGGACCTGAAGGAGACTGAGTCAAAGCTTTTGGCCAAGACTCATACCATCATATCTAAAGAGGAAGTGTACTGGAGACAAAGTGTGAGACCTACTTTTGACTGTTATAGTTTTACTATATTATTCTCATGCTTTCAGTAGTTTATGCTTTGACATAATTTGACTATCAGAGACTTTTTATACATTTGAGGATTGGTAGAATCCTGTATTATATATTCAGCACCTGATTTTTTAATCAGGGTACTTTTGAGATGCTTTATGTTCTGAATCAGTTTCAGCTTATGTTGATGTCTTATATGGATTTAAATGTATGAATGTAATATGATGAATTCGGTTTAGGAAACCGATGCTAGGTTATTTTAGTTCTAATGCAATATGGTTTATATAAATTTATATCATTGATGTCGTGTTATGTTTCATATCATGTCATTTTGGATCTACTGATGTGTGCATTGAGTGTGCAGGAAAAATTGGCCATGGATCTATATCGGGGACCCAGTACTGGAACCTATGTAAACACCCGTGCTTTTCAAGGTCCTGTCTATATAAAGATACATGGACCTCATTGTTATGTGCTTATTTCATAAACATGGTTTGCATGTGTATCATTAAATTAGTAAATGTTTATGTGAATAAGTCATGTCATTTGTTTTAATTTAATGTGCCAAGTTTGGCAATTGTTGTAATTTAATTATTGACATGGCTAGTAAAGGGGAAACAAAGGTTAGTTAAGGGTTAACTAAGGTCAACTAGGAGTAGTACCCAAGCTTACCCTAGGGTTAGACATTTCTAGAAGTCTTTTGACTTAGAAATCCGTAGGTTAACTTCAGGGTGAGTTTTAGAAGGTCTTTTGGACTCCTCGGGGGTAACCGGGGTTAGTTTTAGTCACCCAACTTGGTACCCTATGGGTTAGGAGTCATTTTCTATCATTAATGAGCCCCTAAACTTATTTATTACTCCCTTTAAGTGTTATTTTCAGTCTTGAGCGAATTTGGAAGAGGAGTGTGACTTTGGTTAACCTCACTCTATCTTCTACCCAAGTTTCTTTTGACTTCACCCTTGGAGAGTTAGGAAGTGGATTAGTTTAGAATTGGTTAGAGTTACCTCACCTTTGGGTTAAGCCTTGCTCTTGTTGGAGGTTTGCCTATTTAGGAAAGGATTTAGGATGAGTTGAGTGTTCACCCACTCTCTACCCTTAGAGATAGAATTTAGTTTGAAGGAGATTTTGGAGAAGGATCTTAGGAAGGATAGCTCAACATCATTCCACTTCACACCTTAGCTTTGGATTAAGGTTGGATCTCTTTAAAGTTATTTATTTGTGTTTATGTGTGTTCTTGAGCTCAAGGACTCTATTAATGGAGTCCTATGTGTTTTTGAAGCTTTGTTTTCAGTTTTGAAATTTAAATGTTTGTTCTCAATGTCTTTATTTTGTGATTAATTTTGAATGGGTCTTCAAGGTACACTCACCCTTGGGAGGGTAGAGTAGCCTTGGAGGGGTAGTTGGAAATGATTCCTATTAGTGTATAGTCTCCCATGTGTGGAGGAAAAAAACTTGGGGTAACATGATACCCATGATGCCAAGAAGGACCTGAGGGTACCTAGAAGGCATACGGAGGTTATTCAGGACTGCATCTTGTCAAGATGGTCCTTTGCAAGTCCATGTGAGGCTTGTGTGTTTATTATCATCCTTGGCTTTCTCCTGCAGTGAGGTCTACCACTACCCCTATTATGGAAGGTCTCTTGGAGATACTTCCTCTTGTTCATCCTAATGTTGGGAAGCTTTCTTGTTTTTGAGTTCTCTATTTTATTTCCTTCTTGTTTGTTGTTTCTATTTATAACCCATTCCAAATTGGATCCCCAAGCTTGGGGGTGGCCTTGTAAAGGCCTAGGTTGGGAGGTGAGCCTCCATGGTCAACCTCAGCTTTTATCAGGTTCTTGAAGGGATAGCAAAGATGAACAATACCCTTATGAGGGAGATGAGTATGATTGGAAAAATTATCATTTGGTAACCTATTTTATGAAAATCTTCATTGTAATATGTCCTTTCACCTTATCAAAAGTTTGTACAAGGTCTTGATCTGAAATTTGATTATAATCATTTTATCGTTATAAAATGTTGTTGCACCATTTGTATACAATTTTGAATTTCGTAACCATTGTATTTTGGACTTTTAAATATGTAAACCTTACTATATTGAAATTTGAAAGAAGGTTGAGACTTTATATCTTGTAAAATTACTATTTTCCTTGGATGAACATTGATGGGTGTTAGCGAATATAGAATTTTGATATTCAAATGAACAAGCTTTAAATTTACTTGAGGGTAATATTTTGTATAATTGGAAAAAAACTAATTCTTCCTTATAAAGTTGTCTATTTTTATTTCCAAAAAAATAAAGAGAGGCTCATAAGTTTAAAATGGATTTAAGAAGGTATTATTGTTTTTATGAAACCCCTTAACATATTCCTTCTCATCAATTAAAATAACTATATATATATATATATA
>MU223256.1:204896-220707 GCA_018584345.1 Thuja plicata | reverse complement strand
AAACCCTCGGCAGTTCCTTTACCTTTGGGGGTTGCACAGTCCGCGGGCCACCCAATATGCTTAACACAATGGGGAGGCTCCGCCGACCGGCATCGGCCGCCCCACTAATCCCCGCCTCGCTGCACTATTTCTGTCGGACGATGGTGCCGCCGCTTGTGGCCACCACCGCGCCGCTCCCCACCGGCCTTCCAACCTCCCTCCGCCCTGCGTGCGATTCACCTGCACCGCCATCCTCCTTGCCGCCTCCCGTTTAGATCCGCAGCCGTTTACGGCAAAGCAAAAATGCCGCTCCTCCCTTGCTATCAATTGAATGTTAGGTTTAGAAGTTGTTTTTTTTGGTTTAGGAATTTTTTTTTTCTTTATCTATTTGTAGATAGAAATTTTAAGTTTTTCTTCCCTTAAAGATTTTAGATTAGATTAGAAATATATATTTTATTTTATTCCTTTTCTGTTATTAATAATTATTTAATTGATGGGCTTATATTAATTTAGTTTTTTTTTTTTAATGAGCGGATGTTTTGCGATTTATTTAAGTCAAGATTTAAATAGGATATAATCATATTTAATTTTAATTAAAAATGTAGATAAATTTTTTTTACCTTATTATTAGAAGTAAATGATTTGTAGTTTAAATGAATAAATAAGTTTAGTATTGTTTAAATGAGATTATATATATAAATATGATTTTATTTTTTATTATTCTTAGAAGGAATATTTATTAAAAGACTACATATAATGTTTTATCATAATTAATTTTACAAAAAAGAAACTTTCCTTCTGACTCAATTACCGAGATAATGATTTATCATCTAGGGGGTCATAATACCCCCTTATCTTCGTGATAAACACCTATTAAGGGTATTATTGCTATCTTTGACCAGTATCGTGCATGGTTGACTTTTGGTCAACCATGGTCAAACCCCTCTCCTATCAGCTTGATTTTCATACCCAGGTGACCCCTATACTCTCTGGACCCTAAGATTCTAGTTTCATGCCTTTTGAAGATAGTTGACTTTTTGGTCAACATGGGTTGACTTTCTAGTCAATTGCCTTGATTTGCATGCCTATGACCTCTATAGGACTTGGTAGGCCCTAGAAATGCCCCTTCTCATATTTTTAGAGTATGGTTGACTTTGGGTCAACTCTAGTTGACTTTTAGTCAACTATCTCATTTTGTGTGTTTAAGTCTCCCTTAGGGTTTAACAAACCCTAGTACCTACCATACACATATTTAGGAGTATAGTTGACTTTTGGTCAATTGTCTTAGTTTGCATGCGGATCAAGCTTGTAGCTTAAGGAACCCTTTAGGATAGCTCTGAAAGTTATTCCTCCCCTTGTAACCTTTCTGGTTTCTTTTATTCCCTTGCACCATTTTGTGTGCACATGTTACCCGTGTGGTAGTTCCGTTATCCTTTTTAGTGAATTTTTAAAAAAAATTGTTCGTGTATTTTGTCCAACTTTTGGGCATGACATTTTAGTATCAAAGCCAGGTTTAGCAACATTGGGAACCTAACCCACTACGTTATCACTAAATTTGTCTTGCATGTGTAGGATGCCACCTGTCGCTCGTCAAGCCCGTCAGCAAGGGCGTGGTAAGAGACATATCCCCATGGCATGCGTTGAGGTATGACCCAAAGTAGAGGATCATAGGAGGGATCAGAGTCCACCTCCTGAACCCCCTCCCAATCCTAATGCAGCTCTTTTGTTGACCTTTCAGAACCTGGCTGGGCTCATTCTAGACCGCATGCCACCTGTTAATCAAGAAAGAGAGAGAAGTAGGAGCCCACCTCCTAGAGCAGGAGGAAATCATATAGATCAAGAAGATGAATCCATTGCGGTACCAGGTGGTGTTCCTAGGGGTGGTGTGTAGAGACTCGATAGGGCACCCCCCAATATCAGGAATCAGATCACAGAGTTGATGAGACTTAAACCGCCTCCCTTCACAGGAGAAGAAGATGGGGTAGGAGCTGAGGCTTGGCTTTTAAGCTTGGAGAGGTGCTTTGGGTTGTAGAATTATGGCAGCAACCTTAAGGCACAGTTCACAATTCTTTTGTTGAGAGATGGGGCCTCCACTTGGTGGAGGCATGAGGAGACCAAGGGACTCATTGACATCAATACCCTCACTTGGGGAGCTTTCCTTGAGCTCTTCAGGGAATGGTATATTTTAGAATAGTTCAGATAGCACCATATAGATGAGTTCCATGAGCTCCTGCAATGGGGTCTTATAGTAGCCCAGTATGAGGGCAAGTTTCTCGACCTCCTACCCTATGTTGAATACATGGGAGATGAGAAGCTACAGGTGAACAAGTTCATCAAGGGATTAAATCCTGTGATTTTAAATAGGGTACGCATGGTACCTTCAGAGAACTTGAGGTTCACGATGGATAGGGCCTTAGTGGCTGAAGAGATAGTCTAGGGCCCACAGAATTATAGAGATGGGTCGTAGAACCACAATACCTCATCTCAGGCCTCTAGATATCAGAAGAACACATAGAAAGGGAATCAGAGGAACTCTTCAGGGAAATTTAGGGCCCCACAATAGAAGAAATAGTAGCAACAATAGCAGCCACAACACTCATAGTAGAACCAGCGTCAGAGGGAACCTTAGGTTCAGCAGGGCTCCAAGTCCAAACAGTGGCAGTCTCAGGGTCCTAAGAAGGACCAAAGATCTCAGGCACCCTATACCCCTCCAGCACAGACTCAACAGTCCTCTAGGGGTGGATATAGTGGTTCATCTAGGACTATAGGATCTTAGTATTCTATGCCTCCTGGTGTTCAGGTTTAGTCACCAGGGCCATGTTACACTTTTGGTGCCATGGGACACTTAGCTAGAGAGTGCCCACAGGGTGGTAGTTAGTATACAACGGTTTTAGAACTAATAGTAGGGGACAGGGGGAAGTCCCACATGGTTTTTGCAGTAGTGGAAAATCACTAGGTAGAGCACCAGGCTACCATTATTGAGGCTTCAGGTAAGATCAGAGGTAGTGATGTTACTATTCTTTTTGATACAAGAGCCATTGACTCCTTTGTTTCTCCATCGGTTGTGGAGTGTTGTAGGCTAGTGGCAGCTAGACAAGAGGTTAGATGGGAAGTAGAGTTAGCTTCAGGAGCTAGAGTATCAGTAACCTTGATGGTTAGAGATTGTCCAATCTAGATTGGTGGGATGACCACCATAGCTAATCTTAGAGTTACTCCCCTTGGATCTTACGGTCTAGTTCTTGGCATGGATTGGTTAAGTGCCCACAGAGCCAAGCTAGATTGTCATAAGAAGAGGATCAAATGTTTGGATGATTATGGTACATATATAGTTATTACTAGGGTTCATAGGCCTGTATCCCTCTGTGTCATATCTACCATGCAGCTTAAGCAATGCATGTAGAAGGGATGCCAGTTGTATGCCATCACCATCAGCGATAGGGAAGAAGAGACAGAGAAGGAAACTTCTCTTGATGACTTCCCCATTCTTCAAGAGTTTACAGATGTGTTTCCATCAGAGCTACCTAGTATGCCTCCTCATAGGGCAGTAGGCTTTCACATTGATCTTGTACTAGGAGCTGAACCAATTTCCAGAGCACCTTATAGGATGACCACTAATGAGCTTAATGAGTTCAAGATACAGCTTGAGGAACTGTTAGAGAAAGGACACATTTATCCTAGTGTCTCTCCTTGGGGTGCACCAGTTATCTTCATGAAGAAGAAAGATGGATCACTTAGGTTGTGCATGGATTACCGACAGTTGAACAAGGTAACCATAAAAAATTGGTATCCACTTCCTAGGATCGATGACTTGTTTGATCAGTTGCAGGGTGCCTGAGTCTTCTCTAAGATAGACCTCAAATCAGGTTACCATCAGTTGAGGATCGTGGATAGTGATATCCACAAGACTGCATTCCACACTAGATATGGACACTATGAGTTCACTGTGGTTCCATTCGGTCTTACGAATGCTCCAGCTGTGTTCATGAGTCTTATGAACGGAGTATTCTTCCTTGACAAGTTTGTAGTTGTGTTTCTCGATGACATCTTGATATATTCTAACAATGAGAAAGAACACGAGGAACACTTGAGGCAAGTTTTGTAGTGTCTTAGAGACAATCAGTTGTATGGTAGCTTGGCGAAGTGTGCTTTCTTCAGAGCAGAGGTCAAGTACCTTGCCCATGTTATTTTAGGTGATGGAATCTCAGTAGACCCATCGAAGATTGATGCTATAATGGATTGGCCAGCACCTACCACTGTGACCAAAGTTAGGAGTTTCATGGGTTTAGCTGGTTACTACAGACAGTCTGTTAATGGTTTCTCTTAGGTAGCACACCCCATTACCTCTCTCTAGTGAAAGGGAAAGAAGTTTGAGTGGACTGAGAAGTGTGATAAGGATTTTTAGGAGCTCAAGAGAGCACTTACCAGTGCACCCATTCTAGCTATTCCAGAGCCTTCAACAGACTTCATGGTATGCAAAGATGCTTCCTTGGATGGTTTGGGAGTGGTTCTTATGCAAGGTGGGCGATCTATAGCTTACAAGTCTAGGAAACTAAAGACTCACGACCTTAACTACCCTACCCATGACCTAGAGCTCACAGCAGTGGTGCATGCTTTAGTTAGATGGTGAAATTTTCTCCTAGGACATCGGTTTGAACTTCATTCAGACCATTAGAGTCTTCAGTACATCTTCACTTAGCCAAACCTTAATGCTAGGCAAAGGAGATGGATGGAGTTCTTATGTGAATATGATTTTGATGTCCATTACATCAAAGGGAAAGAGAACGTGGTCGCAGATGCCTTGAGTAGGAGATGACATGAGCTTTCTTCTATGTCTACTGGTACAGATTTGAGAGATTGCATTCTTCATCACTTGCAAGAGGATGAGTTGTACGTAGAGTTTTGTGAGTTGATTCAATCTCAGAGACCCCTTGAGGGAAATTTTTCATAGTATGCCTTGAAGTCTGATGGACTATTGCGTCATAGAGGATGTATCTATATACCTTCTTCCAAAGTATTGCATGAGTTTGTGATACTTGAGTCTCATAGGGCCCCTTATGCACTGCATCCTGGGGTTAAGAAGATGCATGCCAACTTGAGGAAACTATATCATTGGCCAGGCATGAGTTTGCAGATTGCAAAGATGGTAGCTAGATGCCTAGAGTGCCAGAGGGTGAAGGCAGAATACCGTCATCCAGGTGTTCTCCTTCAGCCTCATGAGGTACCAATGTGGAAATGGGACACCATATCTATGGATTTCATAGTGGGTCTTCCTATGTCTTCTCGTCGTCATGATGCCATCATGGTGACAGTCAAAAAGTTGACTAAGGTGGCTCACTTTTCACCTATGCATACTACCTTTACCGCACCAGTAGTGGCACAAGTGTTCTTGTGAGATATAGTCAGACTTCATGGCATACCTCATAAGATCATCTCAGATAAAGATTCTCTCTTCACTTCATCCTTTTGGATAGAACTTCAAGCAGCTTTGGGTACTAGACTCAACTTCAGTACGGCTTATCATCCTGAGACAGATGGACAGACCGAAAGGGTCAATCAAGTGTTAGAAGACATGCTTAGCATGTATGTCATGGACCATCAGACCCAGTGGAAAGAATACCTACACCTAGTGGAGTTTTCCTATAACAACGGGCACCAGAATTCCTTGGGTATGCCTCCCTATCAGGCTCTTTATGGTAGACCATGTAGGACCCCACTTAGTTGGGATAGGATTGAGGATAGAGTTTCCATTGGTCCTGAGCTAGTCAAAGATATGGAGCAGCAAGTGACTTTGATTAGGCTGCAACTTGAGGAAGCTCAAGATAGGCAGAAGAAGTATGTAGATGCGAAGATGATTGATCAAGCCTATCTTGTTGGAGACAGATTCTTCTTGAGAGTGCAACCGCATAAGAGTCCAATCCATTTTGGAAAGGGCTCTAAGCTAGCACCCCATTTTGTTGGACCTTTTGAGATCCTTGAGAGGATAGGACTAGTTGCATACCATTTAGCGTTGCCACCTAGCCTATCACACATCCATGATGTGTTTCATGTTTCAGTTATGAGGAAGTATATTTATGATGAGTCTTGTGTGATAGATTGCGATGCCTTGTAGGTGGAGTCAGACGGACAGCTGGCATTGGAGCCAATTCATATATTGGCTTGGTGGACTTTGGGCCTTCGAGGCAGAGAGCTAGACCAGGTTAGGGTCCAGTGGGATTGCTATGACAAGGTTACAGCCTCTTGGGAGGACACAGCATAGATGAGATCACAATACCCTCACCTCTACAATGAACTCCAGGAGGAAGTTCATGCCTAGAGGGGGTGGATGTGAGGCCTACTTTTGATTGTTATAGTTTTACTATATTATTCTCATGCTTTCAGTAGTTTATGCTTTGACATACTTTGACTATCAGAGACTTTTTATACATTTGAGGATTGGTGGAATCCTATGTTATATATTTAGCACCTGATTTTGTAATCAGGGTACTTTTGAGATGCTTTATGTGTTTCAGCTTATGTTGATGTCTTATATGGATTTAAATATATGAATGTAATATGATAAATTTGGTTTAGGAAATCGATGCTAGGTTATTTTAGTTTTAATTCAATATGGTTTATATGTATGTATATCATTGATGTCATGTTATGTTTCATATCATGTCATTTTGGATCTACTGATGTGTGCATTGAGTGTACAGGAAAAATTGACCATGGATCTGTATCGGGGACCTAGTACTGGAACCTATGTAAACACCCATGCTTTCCAAGGTTCTATCTATATAAAGAGACATGGACCTCATTGTTATGTTTTTATTTTGTAAACGTGGTTTGCATGTGTATCATTAAATTAGTAAATGTTTATGTGAATAAGTCATGTCATTTATTTTAATTTAATGTGCCAAGTTTGGCAATTGTTGTAATTTAATTATTAACATGGCTAGTAAAGGGGAAACCAAGGTTAGTTAAGGGTTAACTAAGGTCAACTAGGAGTAGTACCCAAGCTTACCCCAGGGTTAGAAGTTTCTAGAAGTCTTTTGACTTAGAAATCTGTAGGTTAACTTCTGGGTGAGTTTTAGAAGGTCTTTTGGACTCCTAAGGGGTAACCGGGGTCAGTTTTAGTCACCCAACTTGGTACCCTATGGGTTACAGGTCATTTTTTATCATTAATGAGCCCCTAAAATTATTTATTGCTCCCTTTAAGTTTTATTTTCAGTCTTAAGCGAATTTGGAAGAGGAGTGTGACTTTGGTTAACCTCACTCTCTCTTCTACCCAAGTTTCTTTTGACTTCACCCTTGGAGAGTTAGGAAGTAGATTAGTTTAGGATTGGTTAGACTTACCTCACCTTTGGGTTAAGCCTTGGTCTTGTTGGAGGTTTTCCTATTTAGAGAAGGATTTAGGATGAGTTGAGTGTTCACCCACTCTCTACCCTTAGAGACAGAATTCAGTTTGAAGGAGCTTTTGGAGAAGGAGCTTAGGAATGATAGCTCAACACCATTCCTCTTCACACCTTAGCTTTGGATTAAGGTTGGATCTCTTTAAAGTTATTTATTTGTGTTTATGTGTGTTCTTGAGCTCAAGGACTCCATTAATAGAGTCCTATGTGTTTTTGAAGCTTTATTTTCAGTTTTAAAATTTAAATGTTTGTTCTCAATGTCTTTATTTTGTGATTAATTTTGAATGGGTCTTCAAGGTGTGTCACCCTTGGGAGGGCAGAGTAGCCTTGGAGGGGTAGTTGAAAATGATTCCTATTAGTGTACAGTCTCCCATGTGTGGAGGAAAAAAACTTGGGGTAACATGATACCCATGATGCCAAGAAGGACCTAAGGGTACCTAGGAGGCATAAGGAGGTTATTCAAGACTACATCTTGTCAAGATGGTCCTTTGCAAGTCCATGTGAGGCTTGTGTGTTCATTATCATCCTTGGCTTTCTCCTATAGTGAGGTCTACCACTACCCCTATTATGGAAGGTCTCTTGGAGATACTTCCTCTTGTTCATCCTGATGTTGGGAAGCTTTCTTGTGTTTGAGTTCTCTATTTTATTTCCTACTTGTTGGGTGTTTCTGTTTGTAACCCATTCCAGATTGGATCCCCAAGCTCGAGGGTGGCCTTGTAAAGGCCTAGGTTGGGAGGTGAGCCTCCATGGTCAACCTCAGCTTTTATCAGGTTCTTGAAGGGATAGCAAAGATGAATAATACCCTTATGAGGGAGATGAGTACGACTGAAAAAATTATCATTTGGTAACCTATTTTATAGAAATCTTCATTGTAATATGTCATTTCACCTTATCAAAAGTTTGTACAAGGTCTTGATCTGAAATTTGATTGTAATCCTTTTATTGTTATAAAATTTTGTTGCACCATTTGTATACAATTTTGAATTTCGTAACCATTGTATTTTGGACTTTTAAATATGTAAACCTTACTATATTGAAATTTGAAAGAAGGTTGAGACTTTATATCTTGTAAAATTACTATTTTCCTTGGATGAACATTGATGGGTGTTAGCGAATATAGAATTTTGATATTCAAATGAACAAGCTTTAAATTTACTTGAGGGTAATATTTTGTATAATTGAAAAAAAACTAATTCTTCCTTATAAAGTTGTCTATTTTTATTTCCAAAAAAATAGAGAGAGACTCATAAGTTTAAAATGAATTTAAGGAGGTATTATTATTTTTATGAAACCCCTTAGCATATTCCTTCTCATCAATTAAAATAACTTTATATATATATATATATATATATATATATATATATATATATATATATATATATATATATAAACCTTATCTTATTATTATCATAGGAATCAAACATTTATCAAAAAATGAGTGTTGTTACTTCTTATTTTTGGGCGCTGTTTCTTTTACTGTGTTTTTTTTCAAATAGCAGTTTTCTTTTTTTTTCTTTTTTTGTATGAAATTTGGTAGGGCCAAGCCTTCCCCCCAAACCCTCAGAAATTCCTTTACCTTTGGGGGTCGCGTGGTCTGCGGGCCACCCACTATACTTAGCACAATGGGGAGGCTCCGCCGACCAGCGTCAGTCGCCCCACTAACCCCCGCCTCGCTGCACTATTTCTGTCGGACGATGGTGCCGCCGCTTGTGGCCACCACCGCGCTGCTCCCCACTGGCCTTCCAACCTCCCTTCACCCTGCGCACGATTCACCCGCGCTGCCATCCTCCTCACCGCCTCCTGTTTAGATCTGTAGCCGTTTACGCTAAAGCAAAAATGTCGCTCCTCCCTTGCTGTCAATCGAATGTTAGGTTTAGAAGTTGTTTTTTTTGGTTTAGGAATTTTTGTTTTCTTTATCTATTTGTAGATAGAAAATTTAAGTTTTTTTTTAAGTTTTTCTTCCCTTAAAGATTTTAGATTAGATTAGAAATGTATATTTTATTTTATTCCTTTTCTGCTATTAATGATTATTTAATTGATGGGCTTATATTAATTTAGTTTTTTTTTTTTAATGAGTGGATGTTTTGCGGTTTATTTAAGTCAGGATTTAAATAGGATATAATCATATTTAATTTTAATTAAAAATGTAGATAAATTTGTTTTACCTTATTATTAGAAGTAAATGATTTGTAGCTTAAATGAATAAATAATTTTAGTATTGTTTAAATGAGATTATATATATATATAAATCTGATTTTATTTTTGATTATTCTTAGAAGGAATATTTATTAAAAGACTCTACATATAATGTTTTATCATAATTAATTTTACAAAAAAGAAACTTTCCTTCTAACTCAATTATCGAGATAACAATTTATCGTCTAGGGGGTCATAACACCCCCTTATCTTTGCGATAAACACCTATTAAGGGTATTATTGCTACCTTTGACCAGCATCATGCACGATTGACTTTTGGTCAACCATGGTCAAACCCCTCTCTTATCAGCTTTATTTGCATACCTAGGTGACCCCTGTACTCTCTGGACCCTAAGATTCCAGTTTCATGCCTTTTAGAGATAGTTGACTTTTTGGTTAATATGGGTTCACTTTCTAGTCAACTACCTTAATTTGCATGCCTATGACCTTTATAAGACTTAGTAGGCCCTAGAAATGCCCCTTCTCATATTTTTGGAGTATGGTTGACTTTGGGTCAACTCTAGTTGACTTTTAGTCAACTGTCTCATTTTGCGTATTTGAATCTACCTTAGGGTTTAACAAACCCTAGTACCTACCATACACGTATTTAGGAGTATAGTTGACGTTTGGTCAACTGTCTCAGTTTGCATGCAGATCAGGCTTGTAGCTTAAGGAACCCTTTAGGATAGCTCTGAAAGCTATTCCTCCCCTTGTAACCTTTCTGGTTTCTTTTATTCCCTTGCACCATTTTACATGCACATGTTACCTGTGTGGTAGTTTTTTTATCCTTTTTAGTGCATTTTTAAAAAAAATTGTTCATGTGTTTTTGTCCAACTTTTGGGCATGACACAAAGGTCTAGATCGATGTGGCTGAAGGCTAGAGATAAGAACACCAGGTTCTTCCATTTGTTAGCTTCCAAACATTGGGCCTCCAACATAATATCCAAGCTCAAGGTAGCCTCTGGAGTGGTTAGCAATGATAAGGAAATTTCTCTAGCTTTGGTTGATTTCTTTTCCTCTCTTCTCTCCAAAGATCAGTCGCTTTTGCTGGATAATCAGGATTTAATCCTTGACACTATTCCTTCTTTAGTGGATGATCCTATTAACAATTTTTTGACTGCCATTCCTTCCTCTAAGGAAGTCAAGAAAGTTGCCTTCTCGTTTGAGGGAGACAAATCCCCGGGTCTAGACGGTTTCCCTGGATTCTTTTTTCATAAATTTTGGCATATTCTTGGAAATGATATATGTCACATTGTTAAAGAATTTTTTGGTTCCAAAACTTTTCTCAAGGAGATTAATGTGACCTTTATTGCTTTAATTCCTAAATCCCCTATTGTTGATTCTATTGAATTTTTTTGACCGATTAGCCTTTGTAATTATGTGTACAAAATTTTCTCTAAGGTTCTTACCCTTAGGTTTCTGGCTATTCTTCCTAATATCATTTCACCCCAGCAAAGTGGCTTTGTTCTGAGGAGACAAATCTTGGATTCCATTATGAAGGTTCATGAATTCATTCACTCCACTCACTCTTCCTCTAATGATGTCTTCCTACTAAAGCTTGATCTCTCGAAGGCTTATGACCCGGTGGACTAGGATTTTTTAATCAAGATTCTTTACTCTTTTGGTTTCAGTGAGAAATTGTTGCAGCTTGCTTCCCAGCTTATCATTACCTCGATGGCTACTATCATTGTTAATGGTTCCTCTTCCAGATTCTTTAAGCGCCCTACTCATGGGCTCTGTCAAGGGGATCCTCTATCCCCTATTCTCTTTTCTATCTTGGTGGAAGGTCTTGGTCACTATTTTTAGAAACTGGCCTTTAAAGGTTCTCTTCAGGGCCTTATTCCCTCCTCTGCTTTGAATCCTTTCTCTCATGAACAATTCATTGATGACACGGTGATTATGGGGTCTTCTTCTATCCAAGAATCCAAAAGGATTAAAAATTCCCTTATTATCTACTCTTCAGCTAAAATTCAAGCTATTAATTGGTAGAAAAGATCTCTATTCTTTATTAATACTCCAGTGGATAGGAAAAATAGGATTGCTCGCATCTTGGGGTGTGATATTGGTTATTTTCCTGCATCCTATCTTGGGGTCCCTTTGGGACTGAAACCCCCTAACTCTTTTTGGGTGGGTACAGTGGAAAGATTTAATAGGAAATTAGCTGGTTGGAAAGGAGCTCTTCTTAGACAAGAAAGTAAACATCAACTTTTGAAGGATTCTTTCCAAAGCCTCCCCATATATGCAATGAGCTTATTCGAGATCCTAGGAAAAATGTTGAAGTGATAGAATCTATTCAGAGAAATTTCCTATGGTCTGGAGTGGAAGACAAAAAGAGAATTTCCTTGGTGGCATGGGATAAGGTTTGCACCCTGAAGAAATGGGGAGGGCTGTGGATTAGGCCACTAAAGGTTATTAACAGGCTCTTCTGGATAAGCAAATCTGGCGAATATATTGTGAAAATAAAGATTGGAATGGCATTATTAAAAAAAAATTATCTTCTCATTCCCTCACATGTCGGATTTTATGAAGTCTAATGTGAAGGTTCAGGGTTCTTTCATTTGGAATAGTATCCAACAATCTAAGGAGATGGCTTTTAAGGGAGCCAAGTGGCTTTTGGGCAATGGCAGGAGAATCCTGTTTTGGGATGAATGCTGGGCAAAATATTTTCCTCTGATTTCCATTCCTTCTTTTCAACCTATTATTGAATTTTGTAAACTTAGATTGGGTTTGTATGTTTTTGATTACTCGCATAATCAGAACTGGGTTGACCTTTCAGAAGTTGATTTCTCTCTCAAACCTCTCATGCTAGATTTGAATATCTAGAAAGTGGACAATTTGAAGGAGGATATGTTGATTTGGGGAAAGCTTCCATCACATCTCTACTTGGTGGATTTGGATTTTGAGATCTTGATTAAAACCCCAAACCCTCTTCCTTTTTGGAGTCAAGTTCGGGATAAAAGGCTCATTCCAAAAATTAACATATTTTTTTGGATGGTTTTGCAGAACAAGATCCTGACCATCGACAACCTTAAAAAAAGAGGAATGGTCCTGCCAAATAGATGTTTCCTGTGTAAACAAGAGGAGGAATCGGTTTTCCACTTGGCTATTGATTGTAGCTTTTCCAGAGATGTTTGGTTTCTTACCCTGCAAAGCTAGAATATACATTGGATGTTCCCAAACAATCTAGAACTTTTTTTCAAGCAATGGAGGAATGTTGTTGTTCCTATTGCAAGCTCTATGTGGAATATTATAGCTCCTCACATCATTTGGAAACTTTGGTGAGAAAGGAAAGATAGATTATTTCATGATAAAGCTTCACCTCCGGTGATCATAGTGGAAAATATTAAAAGAAGCATCAGAGAGAATGGTAATATATTTAGCGGTGAAGTGCTTGATCTCAATGCTGGACTTTTGAATCTCACTTTTGCTATGTCTCCTTCCAGGTGGGATAATGCCATTTGATTTTCCCCTCCTAGTGGCTGGGTTAAAACCAATTTTGATGGTGCTACAAAGGGAAACCTAGGCCCTGTGGGTTGTGGTGGTCTTATCCGTGATGACAAGGCAATTTGTCTTGCGGCCATGGCATTCCCTATTGGGGTCGAGTCCAATCACATGGCGAAAGTGATGGCCCTTCTTCAAAATATTAAGCTAATCAATAAATCTATGCCCTCAAATTTTTGGATCAAAGGTGATTCAATGAATATCTTAAATTACATTAAAGGGACAACTAATCCATCATGGTCTATCAAGGAGATTATTGATGAGACCTCATTAATCATTAATTCATTTTCCAATGTAATCATTTCGCATACCTTCAGGGAAGCAAACTGTATAGCGGATGAGTTGACAAACATTAAAGTTAAGGCCGAGGGTATCATGACCTGGCATGGAGTTACTGATTTGATGGTTAAAGTGAGGGCCAAGTTGGCATATGATCTGACTCATAGAAAATAAGAAGATTTGGAAAATCTAAAAAATCTCTCATGAATTTATGGATTTCATTAATTGATGGTAACAGGATTACGGAAAGGTGTGTCTTTCCCAAGAAGGTTAAATGTAGACACATGTTCTTTGGCGATTTTCAAAATTTCAGCTTGTCATTTTTACTCTGCCTCTGTATCTCTTTTTCCATTGTTAGCTATCTTCAAGGTATCATGGGGGGTGGGTTAAACAAAAAGGAGCCAAAAAATTGTAACAAATGGAAAACCCAAATAGACATTTGGGATAAACTTTAAAAAGGAGGCCTCACTAACTATATGGAGTGCCTTCATGTCTCCAAAGACGCTGTCACAAATGCTTTTGTGGAAAGCTGGAAGGAAGGGACTGTGGTGATCGAAGGCATGGTCATTAAGATCACTGAAGATTTGATAGAGGAGGTTATGAGCTTAAACATGAAAGGCATAAAATTTTACAGAGATAAAAAGATATCCCAGAAGGCCATTCATCATTTCCAAAATAATAGAGAGGAAGCAGATAGCCTGGTGAAAGACTCTGGTGGGTGTTATGATGTTAGCTCCATTAAAGGTTTCTGGGCCAAAGTTCTTACAGTGATCATGGATTATGTGTCTTTGGATAGAAGATACAAAAGGGCCCATTCTTATCACTTTGTGCTGTTAGGTCATTTTTGTCATAACGTGAGAATTTCTTTCCCCTTCTACTTGTTGCAATTACTCTGTCATAGCATTAATGACCATAGGCAGAAGGATAGAAAGCCCATTCTGCATGAGGACTTGATTCTCTTGATTGTTGAACATGTTAAAAAAGTTGTGGCCTCCAATCCTCTTATTATTTCCCTGAAAGACTCGGGCTCTGCTAAGGCTGGAAAATGACATAGGGTTGGAGATGATAAGTTGGATTTGACTGTTAAAAAGCTGAAGTTTGAGAAAAATACAAGAATGGAAACAGACTCAGATGCTATGAGTGTTGATGGCTATGATGAGACCAACTACATTCCTCACTCCCAGTCTGATGACGATAGAAAATAGTTTCTTTTTGTCTCGGTGAGTGCCTCTAATGAGGAAGAAGTTAAAACTAAGGAAGCCCACAGTGTTAAGGAAGCCCGCAATGTTAATTAAAATAAAAAAATGTTTGAGGCTATTGAAGAGGATGTGGGAGGTCAAAAATTCCCCATTTTCATAAATTACGTGAGTTCAAAAGAGCATGACATCCCTATTTATCTAAAGCTCAAGATTCTTATGGAGGTGCATTCTGAATAGAAAGAGGCAGAAACTCCAGGTCAAGAAAATGTTGATAAGGACCATATCCCTACTTCCTCTAAGAACATACCTTTTTCTAGGCTGGTGGATATGCATGATCAGAATGTTCAGCTTCTCTAGGAGGACAAGGATGATAAAATCAAGCCCCCATTTGGGGTTCTACAAACTGCCAAAGCTATGTCCTTGTACTCATTTTGAATAATGAAATGGGTATTTGAGGAAATCAAAAGTCTTCATCTGAACTACAGATCTTTGTCTACTCTTGTTGATCTTATTAACTATAGGTCAGCTGGGGATGAGGGAAAATAGAACAAAGAGGAAGGGAAAAATCTGAAGTCTCTATATGAGAGACTAGACACCTTGGAGAACACTGTGAAAAATTACATGAAGGTGTTGGAATTATGTTATATTTGTCATCAGTGAAAACACTTATTCAATTCTGAATGCTTACTAAGCTCATCACTAAGTCCACAGCTTATACTGAGCATTCAGTAATCACCTTGTAAAGCTCAGCGGTTAAACAGTTCAAACTGAGCAGAACAGTGGTAACCAAGCATATGAACAGTTCAGCAGTGTTTACCGAGAAGAGAAACATTTACCGAGAAAATGGTAGTTACCGAGCTTCACCGTAACTATCGAGCCATCAGTTGAAGCCTACTGAGAAGTCAGTTTCCACCGAGTCACCAGCGGTTACCGAGTGACATTATATCTACCGAGTCACCAACGGCTACCGAGTTCCAAGCTACACTTCGGGACTAGTATGGACCGAGCTTCTACTCTTACCAAGAGCATGACGATGCCGAGTATTGTAGTGGATGCCGAGTATCAGAAGATCGCCGAGCCAGCTTGAGGAACCCGAGCCTCTACCGACTCAGTAATATTTTGTTTACTTATGTATGGCCGACTCAGGAATAAGTTTATTTTATTAATTTGTATTTGGCCGACCTTGTAAATTGTAATTATGGGAACGGTATATATATGTAATGTAATATATCATCTGAAATGAGAAATTAAGAGTAATCAGCGAAA
>MU223256.1:184997-198246 GCA_018584345.1 Thuja plicata | reverse complement strand
TTGCTTCTAACAGGGCAGATCATCAGAAGTGATCAATGTAAGCCTTAACCGGCCAACTTTATAGTGCAGTACCAAAGTTTTGTGGGTACCATCCCCACCCCAGTTTTACTTTCTATTTGGAAGGTTTTTGGGTCACCAAATCTTTGTGTTTATGTGTTATGAATGATTATACTTTCATGCTTACAGTAGATTAGTTAAATGAATGGTTAAGTATATACAAGTGCATAAATGATTTAAAGTTTTAAGAGTTATTGATTCACCCCTCCCCTCTCAGTAACTTGGCTAGTCTTGATTATTTCCAACAGAAGGACAATAATGTCTTCATGGGTTCTAATATGGAGTATTTTAACTCCATTAAATCTTATATGGATTCCCTCACTATGAATATTGATGAAGAAAAAGATGATAATGAAGATGATGGTCCGAGAAAGCGTTCAGCCAGGAAGAAGAAAATTCTAGATAGGATTTCAGAGCTGTTGGATTTCAACATGGCCATCAAAAAGGTAGCAGAAGTAAAGAAGGAAGTAGAGGGAACTCCCTAGAGTTGGCCTAGCTCTGGTGTTCCCCTATTTTTTGGTGCATCATCTTTTGGTTTCTAGTCGTCAGAGAGTCTAGCTGGTTTCTGGCTTTTCTCTTTGGATTTTTGTCTTTGTATGGGTCTGCAGGCTAGTTCCTAGTCCTTTCTCTATTTAGTCTATTTTTTGTTGCTTATCTTTTTGCTTTAAATGTAAGGGGTTTCAGGTCCCCATAAAACATATTTTTACGAGCAATCAAAAATAGTCTTATTGTAAATCTCTTAACTGAGTGCACACATACATTGTGTTGCTGACATATCTTAACTAAGTAGACTTAACAAGTCTAACATGTTACTCCTAATAGGATAAGATCATCAGAAGTGATCACAACTTGTAGCTTTAACTGACACCTTTTATTCTACAGATAGTGAATCTTTGTGGGTTTCATCCCCACCACAATTTTTACCTTCTAACACGGGTTTTCTATGTTATCAATTCTCGTGTCATGATTTAATGAGTTTCATGAATGTTTCTATGTTTTTTTACATGCACTTACATTTATGTTATGATATTACATGCATGAGGTAGAAAAGAAAAAATGGTTGGTAATGGAAGAAATGATTACTAAGGATTAAAGTGTAAAATTTTTTAAGGGTACTGATTCACCCCTCCCCTCTCAGTACACACCCTTCCATTATTTTAACATATTGTTTTTTTTGTACTAGTGAAATTGTCATCAGAGTGTATAGATGCAAACATGCCCCCCACAAATTACCAGCTTTTATATCAGAGAGGGTTTCCTTTTTATATTTCATTTGGAAAATGTTGTATTTTTAAAAGGAAGGTAATGGACCAAGGAAGAAGGGGACATTTTTACCCCATGTAGCCAACTATATAGGACTATCCATTATTTTTGGTTCTCTTGATAAGGTACATGATTGTTTGAAGAAGGATTATTTTTTGAAGGATGGGAGTGAGAGGGTCTATGACCCTGAAGGACAAATTAATTCTTTTATTAAATAATTTAGACATCTTGACATGACAAAAGATATCACTCGTAATTGCATGACTCCTCAAGATGCAATGCATAGGTGGAAGAAATGAAATTTATTAAATAAGTTGGAGGAGGATAGAATGAAAAAGGGTCAATCAAATTTTCATGAGGATCATATCTATGAAGTCATGAGGATGGATTTATGCTTAAAATATTTTGAAAATTTATATGGAAAAGCAACAAGAAGTGTGCCACAAGAGGTTAAGTCTGATCTTCCTAAAAGGCGTAGGATATTAATTATCCATGATTAGAAACATTTGGTAAACATAAGCCATAATTGGAAGATCTTTCCAAGATATGGAAACCATCTCATTATGACTTGATTAGGATTTGTGAAGTGACCCAGAGGGATCCAAATGTGCCTAGTGAAATCAAAGAAATAGAGGAGATAATAACATCAAACACTAACATCAGATACTATTTTAAAGGACATAAAATACATTGAACATAAAGAAGGTAGAATAAAAGAAAATTTATCCCCCTTTCATACTATTAAGCATTGGAAAATACCTAAAATCATTGATAATGAGGGTCGTGTGAAGAGTTTGGAAGAATGGAAAAATTGATTACAAATATATGGTTCCATATATTATTTCTCATTTGAAGGAAGATAAGGAATTAATGTGAAGGTTTTTAACATGTTATTTGATAGGTTTATTACATTAGAGAAAAGGTTTTCAAAATTTATTTTTGAGGTCTGAGAAATTACAAGTAAAAGATGGAAGGACTAGTTGATAAATATGTCGGATGTTCTCTATTATCAGTGGCCTACTCATGTGCAAATCTGTGAATGGGTAGAGGAGTATTTGAAACCTGCCAAGATATCTTCCCTGAAGAAGAAGGAGGTATTTGAAGGAGAGGATAAAACTGGTGAATGATTACATTGGACTCTGGGATTACTTCTTCCTTGTTTCAAATATGTTTTCAAAATACTCTTTAATTATCTTTCTGATGTTTTAGTTTATTATGTTTTAGTACAATCTAAGTTGTTATTTATGAAAAGATACAATTGTAAATGGCCTGAAGCTTGTTTCTTCTCCTCATTTTGTATAAAGTAGAAACCAAGATTGTATCCTAAAGATACCAAAACATAATAGAATAGGAGATATAGAATAGATGAAGAAATACTTATATACAATGTACTCTAATTTTAAAGATTAACAAAAAGATCTAGTTTCTTTTTCTACAATTGTGGTGTAGATTTATTTTCTTTTCAAAATAGTCCATTTTTATTATTATTTCAAATAATTAATTGCCAATTTTAAAAATTGTGCAAAGAGATTATTTTTCCTTCACACTAATTTGAATATCAAGAATCATTTGTGGTCAATTATTCTCCTTAAGTTTCTTGCCTGATTGGATTTCTAAAAGAGAAATTAAAATCAATTAGACTAATTGGTGTGTTGTGTACTTGATAAATTTGAAGTGATAGGATTGAATGGTTGATATTTTATCTAAAGGATAAAATATTGCCTCACAAATTTTATCATGAGGGTTTGAGGAGGGGTGACTTTGTGCCCAATAAGGATAAGGGGATGGTCTTATTCATAAAAGATATAAAATTTCAAACCAAATTAATCATTATTTTCAGTAAGAGTAGATAAATATCATATAATTAGAAGCACAAATAATAGTTAATCAGAGGAAGTAGGAGATAGTATCAACACAGAAATATTGTAGTTAAAATCAGCAAGTTAGAAGAAATAAAGTAGTTAGAAAGTAAATCAGTTCATCTCATAAATACATGTCATTCTGAGATATAAGGTTGAAATTATAAGCTATAAAATAAACATAATCTTCTATAAAATGAATCAACTTTGATATCAAGTTGGTGAATCAGTGCACCTGCCTAGGTCCTATAGAGCCTAACATGCAGAGGATTCCAATCAAGTTTTATTGATCCTATTAGTTGGAAAAGTCAATTGGAAAGTTTGATCATAAATATTGGAATACTTTTAGAATTTTCCAATCTATTGTTTTGGGAACCAACACACTCCATACATGCACAGATTAAAAAAATTTAAATGTTGACCCCATTCACATCTCACTATGTAGGGTCAACATGAGGAAATGCCAATTTTTTGGGGAATGAAATAACCAAGATATGATCAAGTAATATCTAATCATAAATAAACATAAAGTAATAAGGATTTGATCATATGGAATTTTCTGTGGAGGAAGTGTCTATACTCATCAAATACCTTTTTTCCTAAACTTTTTGAATGATGAGATTTTATCTTTAGACCACAAACTGGACATGCAATTTTTCCCTTTGTTTGAAGACCTGTAAGATCATATATAATTGGATTAAATATGTCAATTTTTATAATTATATATAATGAATAGATTATTTAAAAAATATGCATGATATCTACTTCATTAAATTAAATATTGTTCAAGTGTAGTCAAACATTATAACAGAACACAAAAATTTGTTAGCCCTGGGGCATCATGCATTGTCCATACAATAAATGCATGGAATGTCATCTCCACTTCTATTCCATGCATGGTAATCCATAAATTGCACTAATATTTCACACCTAAATAATCATTGAATACATCAAATAATGATAATATAATTAAGAATGTGGGGCACCTTTTTTGTTAGTTGATATGTTTTATATCTACTGATATGATATTTTGGGCATTCTGTTGCAAATTCATGTTTCTTATGATATATAATATGATCATGGGGACATGCATCTATTTATTGATAGTACATTCCAATATCTTTCATAATGGAAAATAAATATCAGTATGAGCGAGGTAAAATATTTGATGGTGGTAACAAAAATTCACATATCAATCTACAAAAAAAACAAAAAATTGTTAATATAAAGAGTATTAATTGTACATATTTCATCCTTTATTTACTAGTAGTGAACTAACAACAAAAAAATATGATATATATGACATAGCTTAACATTAATGAGATTGATATGTTGGATAAACCATTCATAACCTTCAAGTTTAGCAGCAATAATATAACAAAGAGAAGAGTTGTTTGGGAGCCTTCATAAAGGGGCAGGTATGCCTTCTCAATTACAGGTAAATCATGAACATCACCAAAGTCATATGGATCATCATGATCAGCTACGCCACTAAATGTGTCATAGATCAATGTATTTGTACAATCATCTTCAACTGTGTTTTCTGGTGCATGATAATCTTCTTCCATAGAATCATTAACTTCATCTTTGATATTCACAACTCCAAGTTCCTCCTCTTGCAAAACCACATTCTATGGGTCATGATAATCCATATCATGGTTTATAATAATGATCGACACAAATAAATCATGATCATTATCAAGTGATTTTTTATATATATAAAATGTTAAAATAATATAAAAATTTACAAATTCAATCAATATAAAGACATATAATGAAAAAATTACCAGTGGACAATAATCATGACCCCCTTCAACATGAAAATGCTCCCTACAATGTTTCTCAGCTATTGAAATTAACAATCTTCTCCTCTTTAATCTGTTGCAATCATTGCAAGGATAATAACATTTCCCATCACCCTTTCTTTTCAATCTAGCCCACAATCTAGCTATTGATATATAGAAGCACTGAGAGGGGTGTGAATCATTGAAAATAGAACATATACTTATTCAACCAAATATCTTATTATGCTCTTAAGTAACTTCTACAAAATCAAACTAGTAATTGTAACTATGCAATATAATTTAAGTAATTCAATCAACCATAAAGAATAAACCATAACACCACAAATTTTATCGTGTAACCCCTTGTTAGAGGTAAAAACCCATGGTGGGGATGACACCTACAATTATCTTCATTGTAGTTAAAAGAGTTTCCCAGTTAAGATCTTAGAATACCTTGTTAGGGGTTGTTAGGAGTGACTAGTACCTTGTTAGAAGTAAAATAAGATCTGTTAAGATCTACCTTGCTAGAGGATTTTGAAATCCTTCTCAAAAGTCACCTTGTTAGATGATTTACACAGTAAGAACTGTTAGGATCCACCCTGTTAAGGGATTTAACCTTTCTAACCTATTAGAGTTAGCGTTGAGCAATGAGCTCAATTTGCTAATCTGAAATGGCACCGGTTGCTTGTAAGATCTAATTTTTTCTCTGATCTCTTGACATAATTCACAAACTCTGTCTCTGATCTCTTGACATAATCCAAAAAATTTGTCTCTGATCACTACCACCAAGAACATGATTAAAAACCATAAATCTCAAATTTAGCATCCCTTTATATAGTTGTTCTTAAGTTGGTTAAACATTAGAAACAATCCACAAGTTGTCCCTTAAATTGACTTAACTCATACAAATTTGTGTCAATAAATCTTTACATGTTGGCCCAAAAATGTCATACCAAAATATAATACTAAAAACCATTATTAACTTAACCACCTTAAGCATTTGAACAACATGTATCAATTGATTACCCAACTATTTCACATAAAACAATTACTAAAAAACTATCTTTCACACATTGTTGAATTAACTGTCGCAATCATAAATTTGCACTTCTTTGATCATAATAAGACTCAGGTAATGATCACATCTCTCAATATTATCACCATCTCAAGTTGTACTCAAGATTCACAACTGTATTGTCTTCTTGCTCACCAATCAGAACACTTAGCATATCTTCTTCACCTAATCATCCTGTCAATTAGTTAGGGTAACCTATGTACCAAAATTAATATATTTAATAAGTTTTTAGAAATGAAAAACTTAAACTTATCATTTCCTACAAAAATTCATTATAATTCCAACAATCTCCCCCTTTGGCATTGATGAGAAAACATATGCCAAACAATAGGTAATATAACTATCTTTTGTAGACCGATCACTTCCTTAGCTGTATTTTCACCATACCGATCATATCCCCCTTTCACTAAACATCTACAGATTACTCCCCCTTTGACAAAAATTAAAAAGGTACAAAAAATATCTTCAAAAAGAAAATATTACCAATCACAGCCTTGCAAAAAAATCTGTGAAATTTTCTTTTACAGTATCTAATGAATTCTCCCATGATTTTTGCAAATGTATAATTCCTTTGAGTTGTTCAGCAAAAATATAAGCTAACTCTTCCATGGCTTCAAGAGTACTTATATCAGTTAATGCAAGAGTTACCTTTGCTTCTTTAATAGTTGCTTGCATAATATCAAGTGGAGGAATCAAACAACTCTGCAACTCCATCAATGTTGCTATCATCTCATCTTGATCTCCTTGCAATGTTTTCAACTTGTGATTTATCACCTTTATTTGTGATCCATAGGCTACAACTGGGTGTAAAATAAGATCAAAAGTAGCAATGAAAGCTTTAAGCTCTTACTGAGCTTAATTCCTCTTAAGATCAAAATGTTGAGTAAACAATGAAAAATCATAGACCTTTGCTAACAATTTACCAATTTCCTTCAAAGTTTCCTTTACCTCAGTGACTTTAACTATAAGTTGTCCTATGTTTAACACAATGGTTAAATTCAACTTCTTATTCCTCTTCTTCTCATACTCCAACTTATCTCTATGCATGGCTGCATCTTCCAAACTTGAAACTTGTTCAGTAATAGAACTGACCAAATTATTCATTTGTTCAATTTTAGGAGCATTGGGATCAAATGCAAATTTAGGTACAAGATCAAATAAAATATCTCTACTTGTCTCTTATCAGTTCTTAATTGGTCCTTTTTTATTTCAACTTAAGTATTTCTAAAATTCTGATTAGCTCACCAGGACTCATCATAGAAATATCAAGTGGTCTTTGAATGACCTCAACATCTTCATATTGAAGTTTATCTACAGTTTCTTCCTCAAGTAAATTGACAAATTTTCTCTTTAACTTAGAACTTGAACTCTTACCAAGATTTAATTTTCTTTTCACTGAATGCGCTTGTACATGACCTTTATATTTTTTTTCAGTATCACTGGTCTGTCCAACTGTAGTAGTATAAGTAGGTAACACCACCTTTATAATATTATCCTTATTTCCTTGATATTTATCTTGCACAACTGCAATACCAACAATAGCATCTTGTTGGGGTGCATCAGAAGATAAATTTCCTACAATCTCATCAATTACGTGTTCAGTAGAACCAATTTCTTCTAAAGTCACCTCCTCTTAAGTAGTTCCTTCTAGTTTGTGTTCTTTCAATTTCTCCTTCATGCTGAAAATTGTCTCATCATGTACTACCGGAGATTCACCAATAAGTATCTTGCATACTCTAGTTCTTGTTCTGAATTCAGGTCTCATTGTCTCAACTAAAATCTTTGCATCTTCAATAGGTAATTTAGGCTTTAGTATGATTAAGAATTGCTCCATCATTTCTCTATCTTGCCTCAAAGAATCTCTCAATATCACCTCAATCTTCTTGTATATTGATTTAGGTATAGTCTTATGTAACTCATTGAGTCCTCTACAAAACTTATGCAAACTATAAACAACAACATCTTCAATCTTATGTTTATCTACATCATCCAAGTTCTCATAACATTGGTTTGTATAAGTTATAACACCATACTCCTTAATACTCTCTAAAATAGTATTTGCTATCAAAATTCTAAAAAATTTAGGGTTAACTGAATTCTCAGTTGTCATACCAACCACTTTAGATTTCTTTCCACTTTCCTTACAATTTGCTTGATCCTTATATGAATCAATTTTAGGTTCATCTTCTTCAATATTAGACTTCATTTTGCTTTTTCTCTTAGATTCTTTGTAACGTTGAGTCATTCTTTCCTTCCTCTTATAAGTCCTTTGCACTAACTTGGGTGTCTTTTCTACTTCCTTCTCCTTTTCTTTCAATGTGGAGCTTGTAGTTGTTCTACCTGTAGCCTTACCGGTTTTAGGAGTAACAACCTCTACTTGAAATTTCTCTTCTGCAACAGTAGAAGTTCCTTCTTGTTTAGTTTCAAATTTCTTCCTGATCTCCCTCATCATCTCCTTGGTAATACCACTTTGTTTAGCTAATTCATCAACATTTTTCTTCAATATTCTCTCTATCATAGGTGTAATCAATTGTGAATGAATTTTCAAATAGGTATCTTCATAGGTACCAAATCTAGGTGTAGTGACATCAATTTATTTGGATAATAACTCATTAGTACGAAGTGTCACAATATCACCATCAACTTCATAACCCATCGATAAAGCCCAAGATGTTCTTGGTTGTACTGCCTACAACATGTATATATCGGTATCCATATTGAAACATATATCATTTATGTATTCCTCTACTATATTGGTTCAGATACATTCCCTCTCATGAATTTGTTTCTAAAAAATCCTTAAAATAACCCCACATAGCACTATTGAATTTATTTCCCAACATTCTTATGCATTTCTTGATTTGCACTACTATTGGTCCATTGGTTGACCATTAAATCTAACCAATTCCATGAAAATGATTTTGAAAATAGAAGAGTATACATACCAGTAGTGAGCCATACTTTAATGTATTTTTCTTATCTTTCTTGATTCTTTCCATATTCATAAATAAATGGACTCTCATAACCTCATATAGGTCATATTAAGCATTTTCCTTAATCATCTAATAGGCTGCATGTATGTCTCCACCAGGCACATTGTTCAATCAACTTGATTGATAAACTTTATAGCCATTCACCATTAAATAAAACTTCACTTCAACATCTTCAATGTCATTGATAGTCATGGATCATCTCTCACTGTAATCGTTCTTAAAATTCCTATAGATCATCGATTGCACACAATCCAATCACCACTTGGATAATTTCCTAGGTAATCTTGAGTGGTTTGTCCAGTCATAGAAACTAATTGTGGACTCGACTCAAAAAATATATAATCTAATCAGTTTTGAAATGATCAAGAATGTCAAAAATATATGTGAAACCCTCATTAGTCAAATGTGTGTGCTCATCCTTCAGATTAGCTCCATCACATAGTCTAGAAAATGCATCGACTATAGCACTATTTCTGAGATCTTAATTTTTTTAATGAATAAAGGATCTCAAATCTTAATTCAATAGTACACCATGAGGTATTGAAGATAGGGAACCAACAGGATCATTCTATGCCACTTTCAAAGGATGTAACTTGAAAATTGGTATTGGCTGATCAGTGATCTCAACTAACATAGGTGTGTCAATGTTGCTAACAATTATCTCTTCACAATAGAACCTTCACAATATAGAGATACCACTTCAACTCGTTACAAGGGTTCCAAACACACCACTTCACTTCAAGCATGAAAACACAATCTCCAATCTAGAATCACTTTATAAACACTTAGAAATATCTTATTGTATGCTTGTAAATGCACTTCTTAGCTTGTAGAGTGTAAAGTGACAAATGAACTTCACTTTTTCCTTTATAACGTCTCAATTCCAAGTAATAAATGTAAATAGTCAAATAGTAACCTTAACCAGTCACAATGGTTAGAAACATAAAAGTCACTATGTCATAATCAAAAACATTACATGGTCACATAGAATCTTATGTAATACAATTTAGCTCATCACACATCATTAGGCATCCAGATGAGTTGATATATCTTATCGTGCATACAAATTTAAGGGATAGGTTATAGATCTTAATTTTTTTTCTCCCCCTAAGCCAATTACTTTGACTTATTCAGATGTTGAAGTCTCCACATTACCAAATGTAGTGGATTTATCTATCATTTTAGAAGAATTTAGTTCTCCTTTCTCTACCAGTGTATCTTTCATCTACTTCTTAATTTATTTAACTTCTGTAATCTTCTTTCCTTTATCAATATTAGGCCTACTCATTGGTTAACCCCCAGTGTCATTCTTCTTCTTTTTGCAAGACCTAGAAAGATGTCCAATCTTATTGCAATTGAAACATGCCACACCACTCTATCTCCAAGGTCTAAAATTTCCTCTACTAGTTCTCATCCTGCAATTCACTTCTATATGTCAAAATTTGTGACAGAAAGAACATGTAACATTGAATTGTCTCTCCCTTTGGTAAGGAATCATTCGATTCATGGATGTACTTACATTGTTGATTCTATCCCTACACTCATTATCCTTATGACCATACTTGTTATAGTGGTAACAATTACCTTGAAAAAAATTCAATCTAGCATTGTAACCAACTGATATACCAAAATAATTTTCAAACCTAGGAATAGACTGACTAGGTTTAGACCTATGAACATTAGCAGCATGTCCTTCCTTGTGATAATTGAAACATATCGGTCTATAATTCCTCTTGCTCGGTTTGTTGTTTTTCACCTTGGGTGCAGTCTTCTCTTCTTCATGAGTTTCCTTAGTACCAGATGACTCACCGACTTCAAATGTTGAAAAACTTGTTCTTTTTATTTCACCATGTCTCATTTGATTTGAGAGTTGTTCATCATGTTTAGCCAAACTCTTTTTGAACTTATTAAAAAGGTCATTAGCACTCTTCAACTTTTCTTTTAGGTTTTCATTCTCATCTCAAAGATTTTCATTCTCACCTATGGCATTAACATTTTCCTTATTTGTCACATGTAGATGTTCCCTCAATGTATAAAATTCTTGCTTAGATCTAAAAAGTTCATCTACCTTAGCTACTAGGGTTTCATCTTTAGCTTTTAGGGAATCCTCAGAAACTTTCTTAGCTTCATTTGTAGCTCTCCTTGCTTCAAGATCTTCACCCATTCTGAATGAGAATTTTTCCAACTCCTTTTGCATTTTTTTCTTTTCTAGCTTCAGCTTGTCAAGCATCTTGTGCATGTCCTTGTTATCCTAGGCAAACTGCTTGATAGGGAGTCTCCTTGGTAACCTTCTAAGTTTGCTTGAAAATATTAATAGGTCTCTCTTAGGACCTATAGGTCTTCCTCAATCCACCCTTCAACACCTTGAAGAATCAACTCTTCCTCTCCAACCAAGGAAACTATCATGTTAAAAAAACACCATTCTTGTGTTCCGCAAGAACCTTCTACACAAACCACTCCAAGCCATACACTTAAGTTTGGATTTTTAGGATGGTTAGGGCTTCAAAATAATCCATTTTTGAACTCAAACCTAGGTTTGAAACCACCAAGTTGATCCATGTTGCCATCGAGTTCTAGTTTCCTACATTCTAGGCCTTGTAGCCTTTTTGCACAATTAGCCCTCCTAGTTTTTAGGAAACCTTAAAAATAGAAAAAATCTCTCAAAGGGCCCCCTGATATTTTTAGGTATTCTTTAGGTAAGGAAAAAACCCACAAGGAATTTCTAGGTCCCTTGGTCTGGAACTGTCCGTACACCCTATTATCAAAAAATGGCACAATTCTTATTTTTAGACTAGTTTGGTGTCTTGGGCTTCAAAACTTATCTTTTTGGATCTTTGGGAACTCCTCCACCTTAGGTAACACCTAAAAAACATCACTCAACACATCCATGGCCTTCTTGGCTCATGAGAACGCCCCCTACAAGTTTTAAACCAACTATCACTTGCTTCCTCTAACCGGTATATGAGTTTAGCTCGCCTAGGGAAAGTGATTAAAAATACATGCCATTACTTTGAGAGCTCCTCCTTCCATAGTCTTGAATCTCCATGGACCTAGTCTCCAGTCCCAATTGGCCATACAAAACCAATGGTGGGAAGTGGAGTTAGGTCCAGATCTTTGCTCCTTGGCCAAAACGGAACAGCAAACAATCCCAAACTGAAAGAATTTTTAAACCACAAACAAAACACAACTAAAAAGAAACTTAATGAATGAAAAATCTTGGTAACATGAAAAAAAACAACCTCCAATGATCATAGATGTAATTTCAATCCATTCAATACAAAAAAAACACCAAAATGCTTCAAATCTGCTATTTTTTCCAGAAAACCCTTGGCTCCAAGATAACAGTCCGTACAAATGAATTCCTCTCCTCCTCAATTAGGGTTTTTACACCTTATATATGGTTAACCCCCATTTTCCAACCCTTCTATGGGTTTAAAAACTCTTAACACCTCGAAATCCCTCTACACAACAAAAGTTGTCAGCAACTTTTAAAAGTTGCTAATGTTGCATAGCAACATTTTCATCTTTTGACAACAAACACTTCCTAAGTGTTTACTCCACCAATCCACCTTATCTAACCTTAGTTAGACCACCTAGGTTATCTATGGACCCTAAAACCTTCTATGACATCATCCTAACATTTGATGACATCATCAAGTACACCATATTTAAATGGATCCAAAAAGAGCTATTTACACAAGAAAAGAAGCACAAAATGAAATCAACCTAAACTGCTCTTGGTCAACATGACCTTATATATTTACATTTCCCTACTAGAGGGTCTTAAACACACTAGCACACCAAAATGACAAGAGACTACCATATTTGCTTGGCATCTCCAGGGTTCTCCTGCACCATACTACCAAGGTTAAGAACTGATGTCACCTCTGGGGACAGGAGCTTAGGATCAATTCCCTACTTCTTAAAGTCACTCTAAGCCACCCAAGTGGCCTCAGCCTCTAACATGCCTACCCACTGAATGAGATGTTCCAAATAGGTGCCTTTCCTAGTCTTCTTCTTCACCTGAGAGTCTAAAATCTTCTCTGCCTTTGGTATTGGTGTAGGGGTAATCTAAACATCTACTACTATGGCCTTACCATCTGACTATACCTCTATATCTGCTGGTATAGGTCCCTTATACTGGACCAAATCTTGCACATTGAAAATAGGAGAGATTGCCAAATCTGTTGGCAAGTCAAGTTTATAGGCATTTTGCCC
>MU223256.1:167014-179320 GCA_018584345.1 Thuja plicata | reverse complement strand
TTTGATGACATCATCAAGTACACCATATTTAAATGGAGCCAAAAAGAGCTATTTACACAAGAAAAGAAGCACAAAATGAAAACAACCTAAACTACTCTTGGTCAACATGACCTTATATATTTAAATTGCCCTACTAGAGGGTCTTACACACACTATCACACCAAAATGACAAGAGACTACCATATTTTCTTGGCATCTCCAGGATGCTCCTGCACCACTGCTCATTCTCCAAAGTTACAACTTCAAATGCAGATTTATCAGATCCACTTTGCTCAAAAATATGTTTGATAAGATCTTGAAATTCAATCAATTGTTCAAAAAGCTCCTATCTCTTACCCCTATAGATCTTCAACTAGTTTTTAAGTTTCTCAATCATGTCCTTAGCCTCAGCAAGTTATCTTATATAAAACTCCATATCTCCCTTAAGGATCTCTTCCTAGTTGTTAGACTTCTTCAAGGGCACAAAGCTCCAATACCAATTGTTGATATATAGAAAAATTGAGAGGGAGTGTGAATCAGTGAAAATAGAGCATATATTTATTCAACCAAAGATCTGATTATGCTCTTAAGTAACTTCTACAAAATCAAACAAGTAATTGTAACTATGCAATAAAAGTAAAGTAATTCAATCAACCACAAAGCATAAACCATAAAACCACAAATTTTATCATGGAAACCCTTGTTAGAGGGAAAAAACCATGGTGGGGATGACACCCATAAATCTCTTCAATGTAGTTAAAATAGTTTCTTGGTTAAGAGCTTACAATATCCTGTTAGGGGATCACCTTGTTAGGAGTGACTAGTACCTTGTTACAAGTATAATAAGATCTATTAAGATCTACCTTGATAGAGGATTTTGAACTCCTTCTCAGAAGTCACCTTATTAGATGATTTACACAATAAGATCTATTAAGATGCACCCTATTAAGGGATTTAACCTTGCTAACATATTAGAGTTAGCCTTGAGCAATGAACTCAATTTGTTGATTTGAAATGACATTGCTTAGCTGTAAGATCCAATTTTGTCTCTAATCTATAGAAAAAATCCACAAACCTCTATCTCTGATTGCAACCACCAAAAACACGATAAAAAACCCTAAATCTCAAATTCAGCATCCCTTTATATAGTTGTTCTTAAGTCAGTTAAACATTAAAAACAATCCAGAAGTTGTCCCTTAAATTGACTTAACTCATAAAACTTCATGTCAATAAATCACATGTCAGCCCAAAAATGTAATACCAAAATTTAATACAAAACATCATTGTTAACTTAACTGCCTGAACCATCTAAACAACACATATGAATCGATAACTCAACCGGTTCACATAGAACAATTACCAAAAAATATCTTTCACACATTGTTGAGTTAACTGTCATGGTCATAAATCTATACTCCTCTAATCATAATAAGAATCAATGAATGACCTCATCTCCCAATATTATCACCATCTCAAGCACTACTCAAAATTAACTGTTACTACCTTCCTACTCATTGATCAGAATACTTAGTATATTTGCTTCACCTATTCATCTCATCAATTGGTTATGGTAACCTATGTGCTAAAATTGATAGATTTAATAAGTTTCTAGAAATGAAAAACTTAAACTCATCATTTCCTACCAAAATTCATCATAATGCCAACACTAGAAAGTGTTTCTTTATTTGGTTCTATAGTAATATTATCTAACATGTTTTTTCTTTACCAATCTTGAATATTTAGATCTTCAAAAAATATCAAACTCACACTTCAATAAGACCTTCAAATAGTTAGGTGAGGCATATAACAAGATTTTTTACTCTCTTCAACTTAAAATTAACAATCAATGTTGACAATAATTCCACTTGAACCAAAGGCTTACCAATACACCTTAACATGAATTATTTGCACTTTGACAGCTCACCAAGGAAACAGGGATTCCCACAATTATCAATAACTGATCATAATTTTTACAGGACCAGTAAATCATCAACAAACTGATCTCCAACCTTCCTTTAATAAAACTCCAAGAATCATGAATCGTTCTGAAATAAACTAATTTCTAGTTCTACAACAAATCCATTTTCCAATTCCTAGAACAATGCTTAAATCAAAAGACTCACCATCAGCATGGACTTCGCTAATGTATAAGGATTCTTCATGGATCAACTTCTACTTCTCTCACATAACACTTCCCATAGAGACTCTCAATAATAGTTTCAAGTTTCAACATCACACCTAGGGGCCATACACATTTCCTTTGTGGAATTTTAAAAAGATATTCTAAAACCAAGGACCTCGCTCTCATAGAACTCTATTGCAAATTAGACTAAATTCAACAAAAGACAATGAGTAAATATATCTCCAAACCCTTGAATTGGAGGGAAATTTTTTCAACAATTTTGAAAGATCGCATTAATCAAAATTACCATCTACCCATTGGCCCAAAAATTAAGGTGGTGTCAACCACACAACATTGAGTTTAACTATATGTCGAAACACAGATGAAAATCATAAAGAGGAAAAATAGGGGATGACTGACTTTTTCGCAATAGCAATGAAAATTGAGTAACATCACACTTTCGATGAACATCAGGCAGCAATTTTTTAAAAAAATGAAAATTTCACAGGTACTCAATGGTGTGTTGAATTTTTGGACTTTCATCATATTTTCAGGTGAAATGAGTTAGTGCTATTAAAAATGATATTTTTGGTGAATTTATTTTTATTGAGTTGACAATATTGTTTCCTTTACTTGTGGTTTGATCTTGATTAATTATAATTTCTTTGGATGGTGTGTTGTAATGTCTTTGGACCTAGTCATGCTCTGGGTTGAGCTAAAACCCAATATATTTATTCATCCATGATTTTGAATTTGTCTTATAATGTGTTATATGCTTTTGAAAAAAAAGATTTCTTGGAGTTAACCTAGTTTGTGTTTTAGAAGCTATGGAGGATATATATAAAAGATCATTTGTGATGTTTGTCAATATAGTCAAATAGAGTAATGTGTAAAAATGAGACACATTGTTATAGAAATTCAATTTTATGTTTTCCATTCATTATAATGATATCTTTCATGTAGATAAGTGGTATTCCTTTGGTATTTCCATTAAACATTTCTTCAGGGAGTACTTGCTTCCTTGGGTTGCAACCCTAAAATAATGTTGTAATACTTGCTCATATATTGTGAGAGAAATCTCACTATGATTTTTTCCCTTATTAGGTTTTCCACATTAAAATATGGTGTCCTTGTGTGGAATGATGTGGTAAATGCTTTTCTTTTCATTCTTATTTGTGGAAAATCTGATTTGATGTTTAATTTACAAATAGAATTTTTTTTAGCTTAAGTAATTACTAATTCACCCTGCCCCCCTCTTGACAATCCAGTGTTCTCAACAATATACTTCTGTTCTTTTATTTCCTTTTTCAATTAAAAAAACCACAAGAGTCTACATATAATTTCCTCCTCCTCAAACATGTATTTCATTTAGTATTTATATAAAAAGACATAATTGTTATACGAAATATATGTAAAGATGTCTTAAAAATAAATAAAGATGAAAAACATATAACCTTTATTTTTAGATGTTTAATTTTAACATCCTTTTTCAGGAATTTTGAATGTTTTCTACTCATAGTTTGAATGAATGTATGACTGTGTAATAAAAACACTACTCTCTATTTATTTTTATAATCAACTATGAGCTATTTTTCCTCCTTTCTTTCATAAGCAATGCTCATTTTTGTTCTTAAATGGCACCAAAAGAAAATGTTTCTATTTCAAGGGGAAAAGCGAACACGAATAAATAATTATAACCACTTTCCTCTTTGTATAATATGTTTTGATTTTTTTTCAAATTTTTATTCTTTTTCAATTACATGTTTTCATAACTTTTCTATTTCAGAACAATAATAATCAACATTTTCATGGGAAATTGAAGGAGAGTTATTGTTTTCATTAGGAAAAAAAAATCAAATTCATCATTGTCCTAGAAATGAAATTTAGATATTTAAGTTGGTTTTCTACTATAAGATTCATATCTAGTGGATCAATTAAGTCATTATTCAAATACTTTTCTTTATCTAGCATAAAGTTGAAATAATCACATAAAGTAAGTAATTAATTCATCGATTTTCTATTAAAATTTTGCTGCATATAATAAGAATTTTAAATTGATAATTTTGTATTTGGATAATAGATTTTTTTACAAAATCATCATTTAAAACATTCAGAATTATATTCTAATTTAAGTTTTTTTAATATCTCAAATAAAACTATATCATATGAAATTTTAATTATTTCTCTTTTTACAAGTTTAGTAATAGACACCTTATTTTAGTTCAAGAGAAATATAATTTCAAGGTTAAATCCAATAATGGGGATACAAAGTTAAATATCTAGACTTAGCTAATTAGTGTGGAGAATATACTTCAAGAACTTATTGAATCATTCAAAAAAATCTCTTATTGCTTCTCCTTATTTCTTCCAAGTTTTGGAAAAATAATATAAAAATGTCCTAGTTACGTTAAATTTTGATTTGAATCTTTCAAGAAATTTTATTTTAGATTGATTGTTCCAACTCATAATGCATCCATCCTTCAAGTATCAAATGAATCAACCAAGGGTCTAACAAGGTTTTCAAGAAAACATCATGCAAACTTTTTTTAAAATCGATTCCTAGAATACAGTGAGCCATAAAAAATATTGATTTATTTTTGTCTAATGAATATTTTTTAGTTAATACTGGAAAGATCTTACTTGAACTCTAAGGCAGGTTTTATTCTTGTTTTGAACCTAGAGGGCCAAACAAACATCCTCACGACTTAAGTAAAATTACTTCCATAATTTGAATCTTTAATATAAATGTAATCAGTATCTGAATTCTTAGTGTACTCTGTCATAATATTCATCATTCTAGGTAGGTTTCAATCATAA
Organism: Thuja plicata; assembly: GCA_018584345.1. Taxonomy (NCBI): domain Eukaryota; kingdom Viridiplantae; phylum Streptophyta; class Pinopsida; order Cupressales; family Cupressaceae; genus Thuja; species Thuja plicata. Next base: position 174,402 of record MU223256.1, on the reverse strand, counting down.
AAAAATATACAACCCTTATTCTATGGGAGGTACCTTTAAACATATTTAAAACCAAAATGCACTTACACTTTGTTTCCCTAGGAAAGTTACCAAAATTGTTTTGGTAAATGAACATACCATTAAGATTGTTCACTGAGACCAACATGTATGTTTTCAATAGTTGGTTAAATTCCTATTGAATGAGTGGTTTTAATATATTTTTTAGAGGAGTTAACATTTAGTAAAAAAACATGGCTCTACTTTTTCACTCTGCTAACTACACTCGATCAAAATTCTTCACGGTTAATTCTTTGGATCGTCAAATCAAGGTTTTTGCAAGAAAAAAATATGAAAAAACTTTCAATGGTGAAGGAAATGCCAAGGATGCCCAGATGGATGGTCGGGATTCAGTGCTCCAAGATTGGAAGCATGTCTGAGGGTCTCACCAATGTGCAAAATGGGCTACTTTAGATCCTTTCTCCTTGAAGCTTTTGAACATCTTTGACGCAAAAAGGTCCTCTTCCCCCAGGGTTTCTACTGGGGATTCTCCATGGGGGAGGTATTATTTAATGCAGAGAATGGATTGTACCCTAATACAGAAACTTGGAATTTACTCTCCTCCGCATCAAAAAAAATTGTGCCCTAGGCTTATGAATGACCAAGATATAGAATATTGACATCAAAAACAATGAAACATTGGGACAAATTTGATCCCCAAGATTTGCTTGACCTCTGATCACAAGTTTATAGATTTTGGTAATCTTTGGCCTGGTTCTCCCATGGGTAAGTTATACTCTCCACCGCATAGAAGAGAAACTAATATAGAAGGAAAAAATAACAAAAGAAAACATATAGTAGAAACACAGAAGGATGCAGATTTTTCTTTAACTATTAACCCTAATCAGAAGAAGCTAGTTGTTAAGCATGGTATGATTAGGAAACAACAAAAGATGTGTGCAGAGTATGGTTTTTTGTGTAGGTGGAGTGAAATTGGGGCTTCGGTAGGAACAACTGTGAAATAGGTGAAGGAGAAGTTAAACAATAAGGTATGCATTACTATCCTTGAGAAGATAAATTTTTGTATGTAGATTGTCCAAGTAAATCACTAAAAGTGAAACTTCTTTCTTAGGGTCTTCCAAAGTTTAGAAACATAGGGTTTTTTACCCATGATTTCTCACCCTTCTTTGATCCATTAAAACTATATAATTTCTAGGTTGAGAAGGCGATTAAGCTCAATAACCTCCCCATTGAATTATCAGTTGACGATTCACACAGGGAAATAGGAAATGGTTTAGGGAAATTTGTAGGTTTTGTAGATTTAGACCAGGCTTATGTAGAAAGAATCATTATTGTTAGGATGGAACTAAAAAAAGCTATTAACTACCCTCTGGAAGCTTTTTGTGAATCAAGGTCGATCATTTTCCACCCTAAAATAATTGATGGGGATTTTGAGGAATTAGGAAAAACTTGTGTGGATCCTATAACTTTGAAAGATCCGCAAAAGAAAATTAATATACAGGAGGTAGACCTTTCACCATTGATTCCATATAACCATGTTATAATTGACAATAACGTTGAGAAGGATACTTGTGTTGAATTTTTTCTGAACCAAGGTGGTTTCGAGATACTAAGTCAGGTAGGTGTGAAGGTTGCTTCTTTTCTTTCCTATCCCCAGGTGGTAAGTAATCAGCTAGAATGTATAGGGGAAGGCATCCCTAGTAATTTAGTGTCTTTGGAGGTTGATAACCTTAACCCTACTCCTGATATTAAACAAAATGAAAGATTAGATACTGACATTTCCTATATAATATTAGAATCTTCATCCCTAAGAAATGGTGTGGTTTCCTTAGTTGATCCTTCACATGATGTTAATTTAGATGAGATTGAGGCTAATAGTAAAAATGAGGATGAGGTAAGGATTATTTATGAATATTTATGTAATGATATTGTGGAAGAATTGATGGACAAATTCTTGGATGAAATTTGTGATAAGGAGGAAGTTGATAGGCAAAGACAATTTTTGATTAAGGAATGTTTGGCGCCTAATTTCCCTTTGACCTTAGAGGAGCTAGAAATATTTTTGGAGGAGGATGGAACACTAGGAAAGGACAAAAATTTTACCCTTGGTCTTGAATCTTCCCTTCCGAGTAAGGCTCATCTTGACACTTATAAATCTCTTTGCAAGAGAGGTGGGAAATATTCTCAGGAGCTTAGGGCCAGGTAAAATTAACTTATATTTTTAATGTAGGGAAGGGGAAGTTCCTTACCAAGGCATTATGAATATCCTAACCTAGAATGTTAGGGGCCTGAATGCCCCTAACAAACAATGCATTCTTATATGCTGCATTTCAAAAGTAACCCAAATTTAATTGTATTACAAGAGACCAAATTAGATCAGTTGGGATTTAAGAAACTCAAAAAGAAATAGGGTGTGAAATAAATATGGGGTGTACCAGCCATAGGAGCCTTAGGAGGGGTTGGTTTTATTTGGGACCCAAGATCGTTGGCTCTCTTAGAATTAGAAGAACACCCTAATTGGTGTTGTGGATTGGCATCTAGCCTTCGTTTAAACATTAAATTTTGTATTATAAATATTTATGGACCTACATTGAATTTAGATAAGGAAAGAGTTTGGAATGAAATTGAAAATAATTTTGAGGAATTTTGTCAAGACACGGTAATAATAGGAGGAGATTTCAACACAATCACAAAGTTATCAGAAAAAAGAGGAGGCTCGGGCCATTTGTCTAAGGAAGCTATTGTATTCAATGAGTGGATTAATAAGAATAATATTTATGAGATAGCCACTTCAGATGAGTATTTCACTTGGAATAATAGATGAAAAGGCTCTAGTTTTATAGCTGAAAAATTAGATATATTCTTTGTTAAAGGTGATTTAACTAGGCTCTCTTTAACTTTATCTACTAAAGTTCTACCATTGTCCAGCTCTGACCATTTCCCTGTAGAGTGAAAAATCACAATAGATAAAAGTCCATAAAATTGTCCTTTTAAATTTGAACAAATGTGGCTAAAAAATGAAGTTTTTTTAGATATGATTAAGGAATGGTGGGATGAAATTGTTATTTTAGGTTCCGAACTTTATCAAATAGTCAATAAACTCAAAATTATTAAACCAAGACTGAAATCTTGGAATAAAATGAAATTTGGTAATATCTTTGAGACAAAAATCTCCCTTGAAGATAAGATGGAATCCTTAAATGAAAAAGCATTTGAAAAAGGTATGGATATTTCCCTATATGAAGAGGAAAAATATTTGTTAAAAAAATACGAGGATGTATTGGCTAAGGAGGAAATCTACTCGTGACAAAAATCTAGGGAAACATGGTTAACCAAAGGAGATAAGAACACAAAAAATTTCCACAATAGTACAAAGAAAAGTAGATGTATTAATAGGATTACATCTATTAGAGGGAAGGGTAATAATATAATTGAGGATCCTAAAGGCATAGAAAATGAAGTTGTCCACTAGTTTAAGGATATTTACCTTGATAATGCATTATAAAATGTAGATAATCAAAATAGTATCCTAGAAAACATCCCTAAGATTATCTCCAAAGAACAAAATAAGCATCTCCTGGCTAGATTCCCAACATGTTTTTTTAGAAATGCTAGCACTTTATGGGAGAAGAGATTACTGTTGCTCTTGATGGTATAAGAAACTCTGGAAAATTCTTAAAAGAGGCCAATAATACCTTTATTGCTCTCATTCATAAAAAACATAATCTGGAAACATTTATTAATTTTAGACCTATTGCCCTTTGCAACACATTATATAAAAAAAATTCAAAAACTATGGCAAGTAGGCTTCAGAAACTTCTCCCAAATATTATAAGCGAGTAATAGTCTAGGTTTGTTACAAGGTGGTCTATATATGATGGCATTATTATTTCCCAAGAAATAGTGCATACTGTCAAAAACAATAAAAAAAATGAGCATGATAATCAAGCTAGACATTAAAAAAACATATGATAAGGTAGATTGGGCCTTCTTAAAAAAAAATTGTTTTCTTTTGGTTTTGAAAAAAAGTGGGTAAACCTAATTTATACTTGTATCTCAACTCTTAAATTCTCTATACTTGTCAATGGATCCCCGCAAGGATTCTTTGAAATTTCTAGAGGAATTCATCAAGGGGATTTGATATCCCCTTTCCTCTTCATTATCATGGCAGAAGCCCTTGGTCGTAGTGTAAACAAAGCAAAAGAAGAAAATAGAAACCAGGGCATCCAAATAATGAGTGGGATTGATGCCACTACCCATCAACAATTTGTGGACAACACTATGTTGTATGGGCAGAGTTCCTTTCAAAAGGCCAATGAAATTAAACTAATTTTAGATCAGTATACCTTTGCTTTAGGAAAAGAAATTAATAAGGAGAAATCTGAGATCTTTTTCTTCAATACAGAACCCAATATAGCTGCAGGCATTTGTAATATATTAAATTTTAAAAAAGGAGACCTCCCTTGTAAATATCCAGGTCTTTATTTGGATCAAGGCTCTAGATCAAATACTTTATGGAATTATACAGTAGAGAAAATAACGGGAATAATTTCTTCATGGAAAGGAAAATGGATGTCTTCGGCTGGGACAACTATCATGATTCAATTGGTTGTCTCAGCTATTCCTCTATATCAAGTAGCCTATTTTGATCTCCCATTGAATTGACGTAATGAACTAAATATAATTTTGAGATCTTTCTTTTGGAAAGCCTCTATGGAGAAACAAAAGATTTCCCTTCTTGCATGGGACAAGGTATGTAGGCTGAAGAATGAAGGTGGAGTGAAAATCAAAGATCTAAAAATTTAGAGCAAAGCCTTTGGGGATAAACTAGTGTGGAAATGGTCAATTTCTCAACCTCAAGTGGGTAAGGATTTTATCACATAAATATTTAAATCAACCTCATCCCATAAATATTTTTAGAGAATCAAATCCACCTAGAGGGTCTAGAATCTGAAACTTTATGCTTGAGCATATATATATTATTCAAGCAAAGCTTTCTTGGAATGTAGTCCTAGGGGAAGATGTGATGTTTTGGTCAGATTCATGGGCAGGGAAACCATCCATTACTCATCTATGGGATTGGACTAAATATAAAGGCATTATGGAAGCAAGCTGGGGTACAAATGTTAAGGATTATGTTTCCTTTGATAAAGATATTAAGGATGGGTGGAAATGGAAGGACAGACAATACTTGTTACTTCCTAGGGAGGAGGAAGAAAGTCTAAATTGCATTCTATCAACTAGGAAACTTATCTTGAGTAGAAAGTTGGATAGACTTATCTAGGATGGAAATAAAATAGGAATATATAAAATTAAAGATGGTTATAGTTATCTAAGATCAAAGACAATCAACCCAATATATACCCCTCCCTATGACTTACTATGGGGTAAAAATTCTCTTCCTAAAGTTGGTTTCTTTGCATGGTTAGTATGGAATAGGAGAATCCTTACTGCTGATAGATTCGAGGGTATGGGCTTGTGTGGCCCAAGAAGGTGTTTGATGTATGAGAAACAGGAAGAGACTATGGATCATATCCTTCTTGGATGCCCTTTTTCCAAACAAGTTTGGGAATGGCTTTGAAAGAAACTAAATTGGAAGTTTGCTTCACTAAACTCAATTTTTTATTTCCTCCTCTCCTGGCCACAACTTAACAGGGATAGCATTTATAGTCTATTATGGACTTTGGCACCCTCTATAGTCCTATGGGAAATATGGAAGGAGAGGAATAGGTGAATTTTTCAAGATTCTAAGATGGAAGTATCTAATCTAATCAACAAAATTGAAAGATCTATAATTGAAGAAGCCAACAATAAAGTAATGTTAAGTAATAAAAAAGAAGTAATTATGACACAATGGGATGACAGTACCAGGAACAAGTGGATAGGTTTGAAACTCCCTCCTTTTATTTGTAAATGGGATAGTCTCTCCTCAAACAAACAGAGTTCATGTATATGGTCTCCACCTAAGGAAGGTTGGTATAAACTAAAATTTGATGCGGGTTCACAAGGTAACCCAAGTAGGGCAGGTATAGGATGTTGTGTCCATAACTTAGTGGGGAAGGAAATTGTAAGCTACAGTGAATTTATAGGTAAGGAAATAAATAATTGGGCAGAATTGGAAGCCTTGGTAGAAGGCTTGACTCTTTGTAAATAGCTAGGAATTAAATGGCTATATATTGAAGGTGATTCAGATATAATCATAAATGCCCTTAGGAAAGGTTCTCTTATAAACTGGAGACTAGATTCTATTCTATCATCAGCTTTGGTGTTATGTGATTCCTTTGATAAGATCATAATCAATCATATTTATAGGGAAGATAATGGTCGAGCAGATGAATTGTCTAATTTAGATGGGTTAGTGCATTCTGGAAGTAAGATAAGATATGTAATTAATATTTGAAGTATGAATCTCTATACTCCTAATGATTTAATAACTTATTTATAGTATGTCCTTTCCATGAGCGCATTTAATAATGCATTCATTAGTATTATCAATAGAATGGAGTAAAAAGCATTCTTTCCCATTCTCCCTTAAGCTCTTATGATTACAAAGTAATTATATAAGATAGCATGTATGGCATTACTCTTTGGGTACCACCTCATCTAATGAATTCTCGATCGAGGTGAGCTCATTTAATAATTCATAAGTTCGGGAGTTTACCACGAGTAGAGTAAATTCATGTAATAAAGAAGGAAAGAAAGCAATTTTGATAGTTGCCTACATGTTTGTCTTCCTGTGAGTGGAATAGATTAAATTAAGTAGGAAATTGGTTATTTCCTAGGAGTTTGTGTACGGCTGGGTAAATTTTAGGGCTGAAGTACTTAGATTCCTATATTAGTATGGATTAGTGTGCTCTTTCCTCATAATCAGGAGATAGTAAGGAAAGAGTTAGTTCTGAAGTCCAGGTCTTAGAAGGAATGGAATCCAAGCTCATAATGTATGTGCTTAGTGATAACCAAGCCATGGCTTTCCTGCTCTGTAAACTAGGATTTACAAGTTTTATAACTTAATCCAATGTACAGATTTAATTCCCTAATCCAAGCAGTAATTGTGTGGCTATCTATTTAACCATTGAAATTACAAGAAATAGTTGCACTTTAAACACTTAAATCAATTATGTGTTTAGTAACATTAAAGAGAGAATAATAAAACTAAAAGAAATGAAAGAGTAAGAAAGAGATAGAAGAGAAAATGCAAACACTTGATAACGGAGTTTGTCCAGTTAGGACTACGTCTCCGGGTCCGCTTCTCAATTCGGGGACCGCTTTATTGAAGTTGCCAAGCAATTTGCTTTGTTACAAATCTTCCAAGCTCTAAGCCTTGTTCACAGTCTCTTCTATGCACTTGAAGGAAAACACAACACCTTCATGCTTACAAAATCTCCTCACTT
>MU223256.1:149059-160473 GCA_018584345.1 Thuja plicata | reverse complement strand
TTGATGGTGATTATTATGTTATGGTTTATCATATGCATAGATAGATGTGATGATTTTATTATAGTGATTGTTACATGTTGATTTCAGATTATGTTGTACTTACCCCATACTTGCATGTGTATGGTTGTCTTATATGTTGATGTACGTTTTGATGTGTTATCATGGTATAGGAAGGAGACATAGTTACTTGCCTTAGCGAGATCCACATATTTGACCGATCCCTATCATTGTTTGCAATATTATATTGTATGTACATGCATGTTATTTTGATGACAGGATTGTAGGTACAGGGCATCGTCTTCCCTGAATTGGCAGGAGTGAGTGTGCCCATAAATATTCATCTCAATGGTAAAGAGGGGAGGTAACATACAGATCTGAAACCCTAACCTAAGCCTAATCATCCCAATGTTAGATGAGTTTTAGTTTTTCTACCCTATCTGGATTTGTCTAGTTGACAGGAATTTGAATACCCCTTCCTAAGTGTGTGTATTTTGCTTGTATATGCTTTCAGGTGATTTATTGGGTTTTGAGTGATTTCCTATGTTTAATGATTTAATGGATTATAGTTGAATTAATTATTTAATTATATCCTATGTTTATTTGAAATAATTAATTAAATTGAAATATTTGAATATTTTGATTTAATTAAGTATTTAATTGAAAATTAAGGTAAATATGCTTTTATGATTAATTAAATAATATATTTGGTTGCATGAATTATTGTGACATAAATATTTAATTTAATATTTTATTAATTACATGTGCATGAATGTGTTGAAAAAGTATTTTTAAATTCAAAATTCTCAACTAGATATTAGGAGTCAAAGTTGAGTTGTGGCAAAAAAGGATATTTTAATTATTTAATTGGGAATTACTTTCAATTTCAAGTGGAGTCATTTTAGGGATTGAATGGGGAGTTGTCATGAGAGTTTACACAATTAAGGGAAGTTGATTCTCCTCTCATTCTCTCATAACAGGTTTTGGCATTTTGGAGAGCTCTTAGTGTTTTGGGATTTTTGAAGATTTGAGGATTGTTGTGGTTGCTTGTTGTTTTGGATAATTGGGTGATTTCTTGCTTGCATGTGCTTGGTTCTTCGTGGATCTCAGATCTGTGGTTGAATCAGGATTAGAGGTTTTTGGGTTTCCTATCTTCTTCAAAGGCACATTTCTTTAGTTCTTGCATTGGATTCTAAGTAGGGTTTGTTTCTCCATATATTGTTTTTAATTTTGAAAAAGCTAAAGTTTTCAATGATTGGATGGATGCATGTTTGATATTTTTGCTTCTAGATGGTTTAAAAGTATTTCTAGGTTTTTGGGTATTTATAAACCCTAGATCTGTTATTTTCATGTTTTAATATTACTTGGCAAAGTGTCGTTATGCTGTCAAAATTTTGTTAGGAAATTCCCCCTAAAACTCCTAGAAATCAATAAATTAACTTGCCTATAGTCTAAAATATAGAGGAAAGATAAAATTAATCTAGGAATGAGAATATATTCCTTTATAAATTAAATTGTTGAAAAAATTCTACTCTCTGTAAAAAAAATACAGTCATAATAATTCACACCAGTAAAAAAAAACTGCCCAGAAAGGATGAGATTTGCATTAGAAAAACAAAAGAAATAAAAATAAAAAAACCCTTTTCATTGCCTTCCTGTTTTTTCAGATTTTTAAAATAAAATAAAAATAAATTTTTCAGGATTGGATAATACTGAGAGGGGAGATGAATCAATATTATAATAGTTAATTAAATTCTTCAACCACTTGAACATTAACCATACAATTGCAGTAAAGGAAAGAACATAAAAAAATAACATAGAACTCATAACACCATGATTTGTTTACGAGGAAACCCTGGCAAAGGGAAAACTCTGGTGGGGATGATACCCACAAGCATGCACTAAAGTATAATGTCCCTGTTAGGAGACCTAGCCTTGTTAGGAGCTGAATATTACATAGTACATTTCCTTGATAAAGGAATAACAACCCTGTTAAAGGTTCACAACACCTTGTTAGGGGCCAATGATCTTACAACTCTTACAAAGTAGTCCAGTTAAAAAAAAAGGTTCTTTGTCATGAACAAAGAAAGCATCAATAATGCTTAGATAGTTCCTTTATAGATCTTTTTTCATTCTTTTCTCTGTCATTCGCATATCTGTTTTTCTAATCAACCAATCCTTCAACACTTTAATCACTCAATCACTCTTCCATATCTTTCTCAAAAAGATATTACATATATACCTTATATCTTTACCAAGTTGGCTCCCAATAAGAATATTACAAACATTGTCAAGTTGGCCTTCATTACATAATACAATTAATATAGTAAACATTAAATGTATGGTCGGCGCTCTTGCATAGTCAAAGTGTAGACTATCAACAAAAAAAATATGTCTTTGATTTCCTGGGGTCCAAGTCTTGCTTCTTTATTCTTCGTTGTTGTCTAAGTGCTCTGTATCATTGTTCTCTATTGTCTGTCACTCTTCAAATCCACATAACTCTCCATATAGTTATCCAAAAATAAATCGATCTTCGGTGTATGCCAGAAATACTCCTTACTGTCTTCCACTAAGCTCGCATGCTTTAATTCGTTGATCTCTGTCTTTGACATCCAAAACAATACTGTATCTTTGTTTCTGTACTTAGTCAATTTTGGACATACCAAAACTTAACTTCAAAAAAATTGATCTCAAACCTAGATGTGTTTCCATAAATGACAACCAAAAAGTATATCACATTTCCCAATTTGATCACTTGCCAACAATCTCTCCCTTTTGCATTTATGGAAACACTTAACAACAAAAAAATACTAAGTGTTCCAACAAAACAAAATTGTCTCCTCTTCTTCTATTTGTCTTCTTTTTTTTTCTATATATATATATTTTTTGTTCTCTCTTCTCTTCTCTCCCTTTGACAACAATCACAAAGGTGCATACAAATAAGTATCACTTCTTGCTCACCAATTTTAGAATGTCTTGGAAGGAATCTTCCAAAATCTTCACTTCAACGCTCCATGTCTTAAACAAAATTTGACTTATATGAATCAATCCATTCAATGCAAAAGATGTAGTTTCAATATTCTTCAAACCAGTGGGTAAGCCATTTGCCAATGAATCTATGATCTTCTCTAAGTCTGATAAATGTGCCTCAAGAATAGATAGCTTCAGAGTTATAAAGTTCCTCAGCAAATTGAATCTATTAAATACTCTCTCCTTCTCATTCTCCAATACACTAATCTTAGCTAATATCCTTGTCACTTCAGTGTCTAACTCTATATTGGTTTGTGAAGATGTTTTACATCCATCCATCAAATTGTTCAAGGTTGCCCTTTCCTTGGCAATAATGTCTTCAACATCTTGAATGTGTCTAATAGGATTCATACTATAACCAAATAATTTTCTCCCATGTACAATACTATTCTTTGTATTTGTCAAACAAGTTTTCACAATATCTAAGTCCCATGAGATGGACTTACATACTTCTACTAGCTTTTTCTCTGCATATGTCTTCTCAGCTTTCTCCTCTGCACTCTTCAGCAAATTTTTAAAATGGCCATCAAACTCATCAAGTGTGACTTTCAAGTTCTCAATATCATTTTTGTTCTGAAAAATTATAGTTACTGGAAGAAATTTATTCATAGTATCAATAGCTCTTGAAATAACTTTTGTCTTCTTGTCTCCTTTTTGTGTTGATCTCTCCTTAGCTTTGTTCAAAGTGGTGAAATCTATTTTCACCAGTTCATCTTCATCCATGCTATCAACATTAACATTACTACTTGTCAACAATGAACTAGATGGTACAGTTACCTTTTCCTTTTCATCTTCCTTATTTTCCTCTTCCTTCTATTCATCTTCCTTCTCAGGTTCATCTATAATAGAATTGTCTATGGTTCCTGCAAAAGGGTCCTTCTCATCTTGTGAGGGGTCTAGTGTTATTGCCACACCAAAAACATAGAAATTTGCAGTTGTATCATCTTTAGTTTTCTATCATGATTCTTTGTTTTCTTTGAACTCTCATCCATTCCCAATTGTGTAGGTAAAGTTGTCTTAGGAGGTGGAGGCTTGTCAAAAGTAGTTTTCAACAATATCTTCTCAAGTGCCTTCTGAGTTTCCTCGGTCACTTCATCATATTTCCTTGCCATTATCTTCAGTAATCTGATCTTTGTTCTATATAGGGGTTTCAATTCTTTGATTATATTATCTCTTTCTTGTATGGATAACATAGGCAACATGTCATCAATCTCCTTGTTCCTAATCTGATCATCTTCAATTTGTTCCAAATGCTTTCTATTTTCCAATTTTGTGTACAAAACTGAGGGTATGCTTCCTTCAACTTCCAAAAGTATCTTCTTGAAACTAAGCATGTGTTCTATCACAATGTCTTCAATTTTCATTTTATCTGCTTCTTCATATATGTCATAATATTTATCAATAGAGACCAATTTTCCTTGTTCAATTGCTCTTTTCTCCAGCATCTTTATATCAATTTTCCATGCTTTATTCTTTTCAATTCTCTTCTCTTCTTCTTTAGCTGTGCTCTTCTCTTTTGTCTGCATACTAGATCTAGTTACTCTAGGAGTAACTTCCTTTGTTTGCTCAGTCTATGGTTATGATGGAGGTGCAGTGTCAACCATAATTACTTTAGGGGTGGAAGGGGCATTAATTCTTCCACTTGCTACTCCAAGGGATCTCCCTGCCATCTTCCTCTTAAATTCCTTAAGTTCTTCCTCTATCAGACCAATCTTCACTCCACACTCATGAATAAGATTAGCAATTTTCTTTTTCCTAGGTCCTCTAGATTGCTCTTCTTTTACCTTTTCTAACTTCTCCTCATAGGTTCCCCATCTCTCTTCTATTGTGTTAATTTCTAATGCAAGAACATGTTCTGTCTGCATGGTGAGTACTTCAGAACTCACTTCATAACCCATAGGGTAACACCATTTCTTTCTAGGTGCAACTGCTTCAAAACATACATAGTCAGTTTCAAACAAATTGTGTCCTTATACTTCTCAACTATATCCTCATGTAGTCTATATGTATTCTTCATCTGTCTTTATAAAATTTTAATCATTGAAAATAGTTCTCCATCTACCCAAGTAGTGTTCTATCTCTTGTAACTCTATGAATTCAAAATACCAGTGGGAACTCTAGTTTTCTAGCCACTAGGATGTAAACCAAGAAACTTGTGTTTAATATGAATGAACATGTGTACCAATAATGATCCAAATCTAAAAGTTTTTGTCCTATCCTTCTTTACAAGTTTAACATTCTCAAGGAATTGTTGTGCCAATAATTTGCATAGGTTGTACTGTGTGTTTTCCTTTATCATTCTCCAAGCCATCGTAATCACTCTAGCTGATACTGAATTAGGTCTGCTGCTATAGTAAAATTTGTAACCAAGTACCATTGCAATCAACCTTACATCTTGTTGGAAAATATTGTTGATTGTCATTTCCCTTCTATCCCATTTCAAGTTTGCTAGGGTTTTGACTTCCTTCTTAACATGTTTCTCAGCAACGGGAACAATTCTGGTGTTATCAAGACCAGTAGTCTCATGAATTAGGTCACTGCATATTTTCACAGGTTGGCTACCAATCCATATGAATTGGTCATGAACCCTTCTCATAAGTATCCTAAACCATTCATTCTCATCGAAGTCGCACAAATCCATAACTTTCATTATACTCACCTAACTAATTTGTTTCCATTCTTCCTTCATGATTCCATTTTCAAACATGTTTTCAATTTTTGTATATATATCTCTGTCTTCCAATGTGTCATACTTATAGTGAATATAAGCCCTAATATCTTCAACATGAAGTATGCCATGTGGGGTCTATGAAAATGCTCCTTCCAGATCCTCTTCACATGAATTATAAGGATGTTTCTTGAATTTGTATCTTGGACGATCAGCAACATCAAAAATTATAGGGGCATCCATAACTTAGATGGTGTAAAATACCTTTTTCATGCGAAAATCCAAGTATATGCTCCAATCGATCATGCACGGTAGGTGTAGAAATGTTTGAATGCGTCTTCTCTATGATCTCCTCGGCTTGCTCCTTGTCAAATGATAGAAAAATGGATCATAACATGGGGCTTTATACAAGTTAGGTCATAACTTTATTTTTCACTTCAAGTTGTCCAGTTGGCTGCTACTTCTTGCGATGAAAATATACATGTCGGCTGATGATGTGCTCTCAGATGTATGTTATATGATGTCTGCTTAGTGCGTTCCCAAACTCGCATGAGCTCACTTCATGATTTTCAGGGCAGAATAAGTTCTAATGTATGCATTTAATTCTCCCCTAAGGCCGTGATCGACCAATTAGGTCGATTCTTTCTTGCTACCTTCAGGTGAAGATCCAATAGCATCTACTGACTCTCCCTAAACTGATGTCTCACTAGTTTATTTAATCTTCCATATCTTACTGTGTGATGAAAATGTGTCACACTTCTATGAATCATTCCATTCAAGGTTGCTCAAGAATGAGGCCTCAAATATCGACTCATAGCTCTCTACTTATGGAGTGCAAAGGTTTTGTAATGGAGGCCTTCAGATTGACCTAGTTGTGTCCATGCAAGTACACCATGAAATAAGAGATTCAATGCATGAAAATGACAACTATTCTATATGATAACAATGCATAAAATGAAATTAATCCAAATAATAACAATACATGATTTATTCTATGAAAGGAAATACAAATTCAAGATTAATCTATGAAAGGAAATATGAATTTAATCTAAAATACAAATGCAAAGTAATCTAAATGGATTATGATGAATGCATGAGAGAAGAAGACAAGAAGATAGAAGTTGCAATATCAAAGCTCAAGTGCTCAAATTCTCCTCCAAAGTTGCTCTCCAAACCTGCAGCACAACAATAAAAACTTAAGATGCTCAAATGAGAAGGAGAGGCTTCTTTATAAAGAATAATGGACGGTAAAAATTAAGAGGCTTTTAAAGCAATGGTGGAGATTAAATCTTGGTTGATCCATGTGCTTTAAATATTTAAGAGGCAAAATCAAAGGCTATGATTAAGAGGCAAAAAATCCCACCACTTAGGAAAGTGTGGAGAAAAATGAATTTTTGTTTAGTTTTATCTGGTTTATTTCTTTTTTTCATCAAAAAAGTGCTTTAAGTGGGGATTTTATTTATTTTATTAAAAGAAACATTTTTAATTAAATAAGATAATATTATTTAATTAAAAGAGGGATTTTAAAACAAGATAAAATCATTTAATTAAAAGAAAGATTTTTAATTAAATAAGATTATTTTATTTCTTTTAGTTAAATAAGATTATTTTATTTATTTAAAAGGTGTCTTAATTAAATAAGATAATATTATTTAATTAAAATTTGGATTTTAAAACAAGATAAAATCATTTAATTAAAAGAAAGATTTTCTTTTTATTAAATAAGATTATTTTATTTCTTTTAATTAAATAAAATTATTTTATTTATTTAAAAGGTATCTTAATTAAATAAGATAATATTATTTAATTAAAAGATAGATTTTAAAACAAGATGAAATCATTTAATTAAAAGAAAGATTTTCTTTTAATTAAATAAGATTATTTTATTTATTTAAAAAGGATATTAATTAAATAAAATAAAATCATTTAATTAAAAGAGATTTTCCTTTAATTAAACAATTTTGTTTTATTTAAGAGATATTTTCTTTTAATTTAATAAGATTATTTTATTTATTTAAAAGGGATATTAATTAAATAAGATAAAATCATTTAATTAAAAGGGATTTTCTTTTAATTAAACAAGATTATTTTATTTAAGATATATTTTCTTTTAATTAAATAAGATTATTAATGAAATGATCAAACCTTATGAAATATTGAAATAACTAAATTAATTACGATTTGATCAAGAAAATTGATTTGAATTGAAAATGTTGCAAAGTATTGATTCAGAAATTTGATAAATTGATAAAATGATAATGGGGCCCATAGTCCAGGCGATCATTTTAGGGTGCATACATTTGCCCCTCTTTGACTAATGTGTGATCATTCTGGGAACACACGTAGTCAAAGAATGCAGTTGAAGTGTGAGATCGATTTGGGATCACAAAACACCACAGACATCAACATCGTTGTAAATAAGTAATTGACATCAAAACAAAGATAAGTTGATTGCAAAAAAAAGACAAGGTCAACACCGTTGTAAATAAGTAATTGACATGTCCAAGATAAGAATCTCAAGCAAGGTTGCCCCAAGCAGAATAAATGATAAGATTGATAAAGTTGAATCAAGGATTGAAATTTGATAGGTACTGCCCCTCGTGATCGAAATTGAAATGAGATAGAGGAGAAGTAGCAAATTGGTAAATTTGATCAAATCAAACTAAAGATAAGGTTCTTGATGTAAGATGAAATATATAAGGATCAAAGAACCAAGGTAGATTATCAAACATAAAATATTATGCCCCAAGGTTGAATTAGAAGAAAAGAAGTGGGGTGAAAGCGAATGGAAGATAGAAGTTTGGGAGAGATGGAAAGAAATGGAGAGAACAAAGAGAATTTGCCTTAAGAAAGAGAATGCCCTAAAATCAATCAACTGTTTAAGATAGAAAATTTTGATTGAGATCACGAAAGAAGATAAGGAAATGAAGATCAGAACATGATCACAGTTGATTAAAAGTCCACAAGAAAGATGAAGGAAAACCCTCTCAAACTCATAATGCAACCTAAAAATGCAAACTAACATGAAGTCTAACAATGCAAGCTACATAAAAATGCAAAGGTGTACTTGCAATAAAGTAACTGTAACATAGGACGTTGTGTTCATCATTCATGAGAGAATGTTAAGGAACTTATTTTCATCATTGGGCCATTATTAACGGACATCAAAAAATCACACAATCATCACTAGTCACGAGCGCAACTATGAAGATATGAATGTGATTTATATCATATTGGAATGTGGAAAGATTCTAACATAAAAATCAAAGACATAAAGGTCAAGATGAGTGTGATGTTAGCTTACCCAATTTAATATAGCAAAACCATGCTCGCATCAAGGCATAGAGGCCAGGATGACCGGCAGAATAGTTGTGAAAAAATAGTGAAGCATAAAGTAGGAAGCAAATAAAAATATGTTCCATGCCCCAAGTCCTCTAGCTATGCATCACGAAGAAACTTGAGACAAGAAAAATCAACAAAAATTAATAAAAATCAGCACACAAAGAAAAAATCATGACATAGCTCAAGCATTAAGTGTTGTGTTTAAAAATTTAAGTGTGTTAACTGATACTAAGTTTTGAGGATAAGGATCAAATGCTCGCAAGCAGGTAAGACCACATGAAAAAATTGGGTAAGACCAAACTGATAAGTGTTGAAAAATACTCGATGTTAGGGGTTGTATTGAAAAATACTGTTGGGGTGGTACTAAAAAACACTGTTTGTGAGATGTCCTAAAGACTAACACATCCAAGAGACCGAAGCTAACACAGGTATGCCCCCTAGACAAAGACAAAGACCAATTCTAGACCAAGGCAACAAGTACAAGGCATGATGGAGAAAGGCTAAGTATCGAGGACATGCACTAAAAAATAGGGGTGCAAAGGCCTCAAGTAGCGCCCATTTCTAGGTTTTCACCACTTGAATTTTATTACAATTTTTTTATTTTTTTTATTTTTTTTATTTTTTCCTTCTTTATTTTAGGACTTTTTATAATTTTTTTAAACTTTTTGCTACCAAGGCGCCTGTTTCCAGGTTTTCACCAAGGCACTTTTTCTATTTTTTGAAATTTTTTGAAATTTTTTTTTTGTATTTTCAGAATATATAATTTTTTTTAGAGATACATCAAAAGCGCCTATTGCTAAGTTTTCACTAAGATGATCATTTTTTCAAGACATTTTCTAATTTTTAGAATTTTTTACAATATATCATTTTTTGGGATTTTTTCAAGATCAATAAGTATGTACAAAGGATGCCCCCAGACAGAATGGGCATCAAACTCCCAAGCAAGATCACATCGTGCAGTCTCAATGCTTAGCAAGGTGGAGGACAAGAGGGATTAGCAATCTGGTGGAAGAGATGGAAGACAGAAAAGTGAAGGAGAATGAAAGAAAGAAATCCTCAAAGGAAAACTCCTCAAGAGTACCCAAGCTAGGGGAAAACAAAGAAACATCATGTGAAGCACATTTGGACAAGCAATGAAAGCTCAACATAGGATAAGTCACAAAATAGTAATGCAAAAGCAGGAAACAATATAGTCCAAAGTAGTAGACATGTCAAGAGGCTTCATAGCACAGTGTTTTACTCTTTATTTTTTTTATTAGATCAATACCAAAGGGGAAAAGGATAGCGATAGGCAAAAATGAATGGAGGAAGAAAGATATGAAGGCTAAACATAAAAGGAATAAAAGAAAGATCACCGTAAGATAACTCACAAGATAGCCTAAATGTTCGTGTATAGATCAACATTATCAAGATCAAAGAGAAAATACAGAATGGATGAAAGATGTAGAAGAGCTATGCATGATGCGTGATTACTAGTTTTTCATCATGGTACTTATCCAAGGTGCCACAAGGGAGTGGTTTTCACCATAGGATGAAATTATTTCTCTTTAATTTTTTTTTCTTTTTTTTTTTCTTTTTTTTTTTCTTTTTTTTTTAAATTTTTGGAAGGCAAGCTTTTTAGATAATGCTCCTTGAAAGGATAAACCATGATATGCCAAGGATCCAAAATAATATGCTCAAAGATGTTGATAGGGAAAGGAAGATGAAAGAGGAAAATGGAGGATAAGATTTTATGCAACGCGAGTGAGGTTGGAAGATAGGAGGAATAGACAAATGAGAAAAAATTATAGAAGGTAGAAGGATAGTGAATGGAAGGATTGTGAAAGGGTGGATGGAAAGGAAGGCAAGATTAACATCAACACACACCTTGAAGGGTGGTGAGAGGATGGAGGAAATATGAATGAAAGAATATGTGAAGAAATATGGCGAATGGATAGTAGAGGTTGCGGTTTAGGCGCATGGAATGAAAGAATATTTTTGGAAGAAGATGAAGTGGAAGCCTTTGGAAGCTTGAATGTCAACTTCACTTGTTTCTCAGCATAAGACTCTTTCAAGAGAGATTTTTGAATCCATATAGTCATAGGATTTTCATTTCTTTTTCATGATTTAGAGAGAATATCTTCAATGATGAATTTTGAAACCCATACTTGTCTTGTAGTTTTCTTCTTAGATATCTCTTTTAATTTTATGTCCCCATGTCGATTAGAGGAGACATGGCGATCTTATTTTTTAGATGGATTCTTGTATTGTTTCTTTTTCTTGTATTGAACATTCAAGTTTCTTCCAAAAGACTTGGGACTTGTGGAAGAAGAAGAAGAATATGACTGGTTTAGATGGGTGGATGGATGAAAATGATTCAAGGGTATGCATCTATGTT
>MU223256.1:104974-145975 GCA_018584345.1 Thuja plicata | reverse complement strand
GAAACATATATGCAAGAAAGCAAATCTAGGTCCATTTTTAGAGCACCAATTGGAAATGTGATCTATGAAAGCAAGAAAACACTCAAGCTAAACACATGAGATGTTCATTTTATTTCTAAAATCTAAATGTTATAGAGATCAACAAAATACCTCAAATCTAATGCAACGTGAATCATTTTGTTGTTTATCCACGCAAGTCCAAATCAGCAACAACAAATCACAAACCACCAGAAATAATAAACATTAGTAGTTAGAGATCAAAGATATAAAATAACTACAGTGATAGAAAATGAATCTTATGCCCCACAATGGGCACCAAAAATGTGTGATAAAAATGTGTCACACTTCTATGAATCATTCCATTCAAGGTTGCTCAAGAATGAGGCCTCAAATACGGACTCATAGCTCTCTAGTCATGGAGTGCAAAGGTTTTGTAATGGAGGCCCTCAGATTGACGGACCTAGTTGTGCCCATGCAAGTACACCATGAAATGAGAGATTCAATGCATGAAAATGACAACTATTCTATATGATAACAATGCATAAAAGGAAATTAATCTAAATGATAACAATACATGATTTATTCTATGAAAGGAAATACAAATGCAAGATTAATCTATGAAAGGAAATATGAATTTAATCTAAAATGTAAATGCAAAGTAATCTAAATGGATTGTCATGAATGCATGAAAGAAGAAGACAAGAAGATAGAAGTTGCAATATCCAAGCTCAAGTGCTCAAATTCTCCTCCAAAGTTGCTCTCCAAACTTGCAGCATAACAATAAAAATCTGGGATGCTCAAATGAGAAGGAGAGGCTTCCTTATAAAGAATAATGGACGGTGAAGATTAAGAGGCTTTTAAAGCAACGGTAGAGATTAAATCTTGGTTGATCCATGTGCTTTAAAGCTTTAAGAGGCAAAATCAAAGGCTATGATTAAGAGGCAAAAATTTCCACCACTTAGGAAAGTGTGGAGAAGAAAGAATTTTTATTTAATTTTATTTGGTTTATTTCATTTTTTCATCAAAAAAGTGCTTTAAGTGGAAATTTTATTTATTTAATTAAAAGAGGGATTTTAAAATAAGACAAAATCATTTAAATAAAAGAAATTTTTTTAATTAAATAAGATTATTCTATTTCTTTTAATTAAATAAGATTATTTTATTTATTTAAAAGGTGTCTTAATTAAATAAGATAATATTATTTAATTAAAAGATGGATTTTAAAATAAGATAAAATCATTTAATTAAAAGACAGATTTTCTTTTAATTAAATAAGATTATTTTATTTCTTTTAATTAAATAAAATTATTTTATTTATTTAAAAGGTATCTTAATTAATAAGATAATATTATTTAATTAAAAGATGGATTTTAAAACAAGATAAAATCATTTAATTAAAAGAAAAATTTAATTTTAATTAAATAAAAGCATTTTATTTATTTAAAAGTGATATTAATTAAATAAGATAAAATCAATCAATTAAAAGAGATCTGCCTTTAATTAAACAATATTATTTTATTTAAGAGATATTTTCTTTTAATTAATTAAGAAAATGTGTCACACTTCTATGAATCATTTCATTCAAGGTTGCTCAAGAATGAGGCCTCAAATATCGACTCATAGCTCTCTAGTCATGGAGTGCAAAGGTTTTGTAATGGAGGCCCTCAGATTGACCTAATTGTGCCCATGCAAGTACACCATAAAATGAGAGATTCAATGCATGAAAATGACAACTATTCTATATGATAACAATGCATAAAAGGAAATTAATCTAAATGATACCAATACATGATTTATTCTATGAAAGGAAATACAAATGCAAGATTAATCTATGAAAGGAATATGAATTTAATCTAAAATACAAATGCAAAATAATCTAAATGGATTGTCATGAATGCATGAGAGAAGAAGACAAGAAGATAGAAGTTACAATATCCAAGCTCAAGTGCTCAAATTCTCCTCTAAAGTTGCTCTCCAAACCTGTAGCATAACAATAAAAACCTGGGATGCTCAAATGAGAAGGAGAGGCTTCCTTATAAAGAATAATAGATGGTGAAGATTAAGAGGCTTTTAAAGCAATGGTGGAGATTAAATCTTGGTTGATCCATGTGCTTTAAATCTTTAAGAGGCAAAATCAAAGGCTATGATTAAGAGGCAAAAAATCCCACCACCCTAAAATGGTCGCCTAGACTATGGGCCCCATTATCATTTTATCAATTTATCAAATTTCTTAATCAATACTTTGCAACATTTTCAATTCAAATCAATTTTCTTGATCAAATCCTAATTAATTAAATTATTTCAATATTTCATAAGGTTTGATCATTTCATAAATAATCTTATTTAATTAAAAGAAAATATCTTTTAAATGAAATAATCTTGTTTAATTAAAGGAAAATCCCTTTTAATTAAATGATTTTATCTTATTTAATTAATATCTCTTTTAAATAAATAAAATAATCTTATTTAATTAAAATAAAATATCTCTTAAATAAAATAATATTATTTAATTAAAGGAAAATCCCTTTTAATTAAATGATTTTATCTTATTTAATTAATATCCCTTTTAAATAAATAAAATAATCTTATTTAATTAAAATAAAATCTTTCTTTTAATTAAATGATTTTATCTTGTTTTAAAATCCATCTTTTAATTAAATAATATTATCTTATTTAATTAAGATACCTTTTAAATAAATAAAATAATTTTATTTAATTAAAAGAAATAAAATAATCTTATTTAATTAAAAGAAAATCTTTCTTTTAATTAAATAATTTTATCTTGTTTTAAAATTCATCTTTTAATTAAATAATATTATCTTATTTAATTAAGACGGCTTTTAAATAAATAAAATAATCTTATTTAATTAAAAATCTTTCTTTTAATTAAAAGATTTTATCTTGTTTTAAAATCCCTCTTTTAATTAAATAATATTATCTTATTTATTTAAAAATCCCTCTTTTAATTAAATAAAATCCCCACTTAAAGCACTTTTTTGATGAAAAATGAAATAAACCAAATAAAATTAAATAAAAATTCTTTTTTCTCCACACTTTCCTAAGTGGTGGGATTTTTTGCCTCTTAATCATAGCCTTTGATTTTGCCTCTTAAAGATTTAAAGCACATGGATCAACCAAGATTTAATCTCCATCATTGCTTTAAAAGCCTCTTAATCTTCACTATCCATTATTCTTTATAAGGAAGTCTCTTCTTCTCATTTGAGCATCCCAGGTTTTTATTGTTATGCTGCAGGTTTGGAGAGCAACTTTGGAGGAGAATTTGAGCTCTTGAGCTTGGATATTGCAACTTCTATCTTCTTGTCTTCTTCTCTCATGCATTCATCACAATCCATTTATATTACTTTGCATTTGCATTTTAGATTAAATTCATATTTCCATTCATAGATTAATCTTGCATTTGTATTTCCTTTCATAGAATAAATCATGTATTGTTATCATTTAGATTAATTTCCTTTTATGCATTGTTATCATATAGAATAGTTATCATTTTCATGCATTGAATCTCTCATTTCATGGTGTACTTGCATGGGTACAACTAGGTCAATCTGAGGGCCTCCATTACAAAACCTTTGCACTCCATGACTAGAGAGCTATGAGTTGATATTTGAGGCCTCATTCTTGAGAAACCTTGAATGAAATGATTCATAGAAGTGTGACACATTTTTATCACACACTTACCACTGTTGCTTTCTTCTACTTTCTTAAAACAAATTTCAAAATCATTCTTGACATCTGCAACACTTTTTCCATTGTCACTTTCATTCTTCTGAGGTCTCATAGGAGGTGGTACTCTTCTATTGTCTACTCCATTATACCTGCAAAACTTTGCTATATGTCATAGATTATTGCATTTGTAACATATAGGCAGTCTTCTCTCTTGATTAACTTGTAACTTACAATACTTCACAATGTGTCCAATGTTGTTACATTTTTAGCATGTAGGTTTCATTGTAGGTTCTCTTCCATTGTCTTGTCTATAACTAGGTTTTTTGCATTATGTCTTCTTGTGCCCATATTTATTACAGTTGAAACAATAACCAAAAAAAGTTCTAAAAGGGGCATTACCTTTGTAATTTTTCTTCATGTGTCTAAATATGTTGCAACCAAAGCATCTGCCTCTAAAAGGTCTGATATTCTCTTTAGGTTCTTCAATAGATGGTTTCTTAGCATCAATCTTCTCTACTAATTTCTCTTTCTGATTCTTTGAACATTCAGCTTCATTGAAACCAATACCAGTCATGTCACCTTTAGGTTTTTGCTTGTCTAACTGTTCATCAATCGAGTCACTACTGGTGTGAAGTTTCTCAATGTGTTTCTTTGCTTCATCTATTTCACCTTTCACAATCTGATTGTATTTCTCCAGTTCCAAGTATTATTTCTTGTAGCTATCAGGTTCATCTTTCATTTGATTCAATGCATTGTTCAAGGTTTCTTCAGCTTTCTTCTTAGCATCATCCTGTATCTGCATTTCTTTAGCCATATTCTTGTTCTCAAGCTTCAAAGTCTCAATCTCTTCTTTCAATTGCTTCACCTCATCTAAATTGTCCTCATCTGAATCTTCTTTTATTTGAACTACAAGATCTTATCTCTAACTTGTGGAAAGTTTAAGTTGTTCTTTCAGTTTCTTTATAAATTTCTTAGCTCTTCGGAGGTTGAACTTCAATTCTCCATTTTTTGCTTTAGCATTGTCAAGATCTTCAAGTGCAGCTTCAAAGTTCTCCTGCAAACCACTCAAATCCATTCTGATCTCCCTCAATCTATTAGGCTTTCTCTCCAAGGGCCAAAAGCTCTGATACCAATTGTTAGTATTGGATAATACTGAGAGGGGGGGTGAATCAGTATTATAATAGTTAATTAAATTCTTCAACCACTTGAACATTAACCATATAATTGCAGTAAAGGAAAGAACATAAACAAATAACACAGAACTCATAAAACCATGATTTGTTTATGAGGAAACCCTGGCCAAGGGAAAACACCAATGGGGATGACACCCACAAGCATGCACTAAAGTATAATGTCTCTGTTAGGAGACCTAGCCATGTTTGGAGCTAAATATTATATAGTACATTTCCTTGTTAAAGGCATAACAACCCTGTTAAAGGTTCACAACACCCTATTAGGGGCCAATGAGCTTACAACTCTTACAAAGTAGTCCAGTTGAAAAAAAAGGGTTCTTTGTCATGAACAAAGAAAGCATCAATAATGCTTAGATAGTTCCTTTATAGATCTTCTATCATTCTTTGCTCTACCATTTGCATATCTACTCTACTAATCAACCAGTCCTTCAACACTTTAATCACTCTTCCATATCTTTCTCAAAAAGATATTACATATATACCTTATATCTTTACCAAGTCGATTCCCAATAAGAATATTACAAACATTGTCAAGTTGGCCTTCATTGCATAATACAATTAATATAGTAAACATTAAAGGTATGGTCAGCGCTCTTGCATAGTCAAAGTGTAGACTATCAACAACAAAAATATGTCTTTGATTTCTTGGGTTCCAAGTCTTGCTCCTTTATTCTTTGTTGATGTCCAACTGCTCTGTATCACTGTTCTCTTTTGTCTGTCAGTCTTCAAATCCTCATAACTCTCCGTACAGTTATCCAAAACCAAATTGATCTTAGGTGTATGCCAGAAATACTCCATACTATCTTCCACTAAGCTCGCATGTCTTAATTCGTCGATCTCTGACTTCGACATCTAAAACAATATTATATCTTTGTTTCTGTACTTAGTCAATTTTGGACATACCAAAACTTAACTTCAAAACAATCGATCTCAAACCCAGATGCGTTTCCATAAATGACAACCAAAAAGTGTATCACATTTCCTAACTTGATCACTTGCCAACAAAATTAACTTTATAAAATTAAAACGCAACTTTTAAAAAAAATATATAAAAATAAATTGTTTAGTGGGGGGTGGGTCCCAACCCTACCACCCCACGGCTTCCGCAGCAGCCGGCCGCATAAGCAGCCGGTCCGCCTACGGCACCAGCGCTGTAAAAGAGAAAAGGGGGGGCGCAGGGGACCCGCTCCCCCCAATGTTTGTTTTTTTTAAGTTTTTTTTAAATTTTAACTTTTTATTATTAAATTTAACTTTTATTAATAGTTTAGTTTTGTTAATAAGTATTTAGTAATTATTAAATTTAGTTAATATGTTAGTATGTTTATTCTTTTTAAAATTTACTTAATATGTAATTATTATTTTTATTTAAAATGTGTTATGGATGAAATTTATAAATATGTTTTGATTAATTAAAATTAATTAATGTTAATTTTAATTAGTGAATCTTGGATAAATTTGGAGGATTTAGGTATAATTGATTAATTTAATGGTTATTTTAATTGGTTCATTTAAAATGCTAGCAGTAGTTTTGAATGGATTTAATTTAAATGACATTATTTATATTAGATTAAATCATATACCTAGATTGATTAATAGATTGATAAATGAGTTTATTTTATGCATATGGATGATTTAATTAGATGTAAATGATTATCCACTTATGTCCATTTTTCAGTCTTTTAAGACATTTTTTTTCTATGCATCCTTATGGTTCTCTTTTGCATATATTTTCTATTTTGGGGGCATTAGATGACCTAGGATGTATATAGAGGCCAGAGAAGTGTTTAGCATTTCTGTTACTTTATGGCATGTGTGTTTTATATTATTACCCTAAACTAACCATGTTGACCCTTCCGATCTTGTTATCTGATTATGTACCTATATGTGACCATTCATGATGTGTGGGATACTGGATTTGGGTATACTTGGGTTGTGACCTATGCTAGATCTTGTTAGGATCTGTGAGCCTAGGGTAGGTTACCTAGATGTGTAGTAGGGGTGGCTTGCAATAAGTTCTGTGTCCGTAAGTGACTACTGGATTGCTTATTGTGGAGTTTACTTAATAAGTGATAACTAAATATATATTGAGAGATATTAAAATGAATTAATAAGATGTGTCATCACCCATGCTTGAGTGCTAGTATAGACTAAGATGGTGATGAGAAGATGTAAGTTTCCTCAAGGGGTACCTGACATAGTTAGTAGCCTTGTCAGTATCAGAGGTCATTGGCTCCGTGTATGGTCACTTAAGTGCCGGAATCCATTGGGATTGCTAGGACAAAACTTAAGGGTTAGATGTACATGATGACACCTTCCTTTATATAGTCTATATTTCTCATGTATGTATGTTGCCTCTTGATTAGTGAGTCTTACCTTTCATGATGTATAGTACACCTAGATTAGAGAGCTATCAGGATCCCTTGCTTAGTGGTTATTAATTAATTGTTTGGATATCCGATTGGGGTCTGTTCTTATCTCCTCAGCATAGTGGGGTGGATCATTGTGGTTCCACATAGATGGGTGGTACTGATTCTTTACCCATTGAGATTTGACATCCTTGCACCAGGTGCTTGATGGTTCTTTGCAGATAAGCACTTTATGTTACTTCATTATTGATTATGTAAT
Source organism: Thuja plicata (assembly GCA_018584345.1). Classification (NCBI taxonomy): domain Eukaryota; kingdom Viridiplantae; phylum Streptophyta; class Pinopsida; order Cupressales; family Cupressaceae; genus Thuja; species Thuja plicata. The sequence goes on along the minus strand of MU223256.1, from coordinate 138,470 downwards.
TTCATTTTTGTAAATCTTATATTAGAGTATCGCATGTGATACCTAATCTGGATATTGTAAATTAAGTAGATTAGAGTGATTGCCACATACCCTACAACATGTGCAGTGGATGTGAGTTTATGGTGGTTTCATGGTTATCCATGAGGATTGTAATTATGGTGTTCTAGGTTGTATTTGATTTATCTATTCAAATGGAATTCTTTGTTATATGGTTAGTTGTGTTTTGCTTTAAGTAATTAACGTCATGGAACCCTTGAGTCGTGTAATCTATGTGTGTGTAAGACATGTGTATAAATGGTATTTGCTTTCGCATTAATGTATGTCTCTTTATGTAAACCTTAAAAAAAAAATATTTAGCAAACATAGTATCATGTTTAGGTTAACCACTCTTGGGTTCCCTAGTGGGGCGTTACATATGGTATCAGAGCCCTAGTTTCTACACTGGGAACTCTTAGAATTGTACGCCCATTAGGTTGTGTCTAGCTTGAAATTGAAACTAAAACATAAACATACAACACATTTATTTTCAAATTATTGCTTTATGGTTATATTCATTCTTTAGTTTATGATTCAAGCTATGTGGTGAATATTGTATCTATCTCTATTTTTTTCAGGTATCATGCCTGAAACAAGAGCCGCTAGAGGTTGTGGTAGAGGTGGGTCAGGTGCCCATGGTAGAGGTGGGTTTGCTACCCATGGGGGAGGTAGGCATCCTAGCCCCTCCACAAGTGTTAGGTAGGAGGTTAGTCAGCAGCAGGATAGAGGTGATTAGAGGAGAGAGGGTCAGGATGAGTCTGCAAGATTGGATACTAGACAGATACTTTAGGCTATCCTAGATCAACTTCTTGGGAGAGCTTGAGTGGAGCAGGATGTATCTCATCACTCCCATCATGTGGAGGGAAAGAGGGAGAGATCCAAGATCCCTCATGGGAGGACTACTATAGTGGACTTGGTGGTGGTTGCAGCAAACCACATGAGGGACCTTACGAGAGGGAAGGCTATCCCTTTCAATGGACAAGAATCTAGTTTGGAGGCAGAGACTTGGCTGATAGCTTTGGATAGAGCCTTTTTGATGCATCCATTTAGTAGTAATACTAAAGCAATATATGTGACAATGCAGTTGACACATTTTGTGGCTATTTGGTTAAAGATTGAGGAAGAGAAGCTAGGTATTTATATGGATATTGTTACCTAGGAACTCTTTCTTGAGAACTTTAGAGAGAGTTTCCTATCTGATCAATGGAGATAGTAGAGGGCCGATGAGTTTGCTAATTTGAGACAGCTGAAATTGACAGTAGAGCATTATGAGCATCATTTTTACGAGCTCAAGTAGTACACTAGATATAGCTAGGAATTGGCACTGATGGTACAACACTTTGTGTGAGGCCTTAATGCCCACATTGTGGGGGATGTAAATCTCTTTGAGCCTACAAACCTGTGAGCTACAGTTATTAAAGCCACTCTAGCAGAGGCTAACTTGGCAGCAGGCCATGGAGGTTGACAGGGTGGTCAAACTACTGGGGCTTCTAGAGAAGGCTATAGAGGTAACCAGTCGCAAAGCACTGGGAACTTCAAGAAGTTGTCTAGTTAGTATGGAGGTAATCATAACTAGAACCAGAACTAGCAGTAGCAGAAGGCTGCACCTCCTACCTAGAGTGGTAAGAGTGTCAGGAGTGGATAACACTATAAGCGTAATCAATCCAACCATCCAGCTCATAGTGCACAACCTAGTGCGAGTAGAGGGAGTGTTCAGCAATCTAGTGCGCCCTCCAATGGGAGAGGCAATTTCAGAGGCATAGGGTGTTTCACCTGTGGTCAGTTTGGCCACAATGTGGTGAATTTTCCATAAAGAGAACCATAGTATTATACACAGAGGCTAGTAGCCTTAGAGCCTACTATAGGAGGGGGTTCACATAGAGTGTTTGTAGCCATAGATCACAGATAGGCAAAGCATTAGGGGACAGTCATTGAGACTTTAGGTACTATTCAGGGTACCTCTATTTCTATATTATTTGATTCAGGAGTGACCGACTCTTGTATATCACCTTTCCTTGTTGAGCATTGTGGGCTAGTGGCTACAAAGAAAGCATTAGGTTGTCAAGTGGAACTAGCCTCAGGGATAGGGTAGCTATAGATTCCTTGGTTCATAATTATGAACTGAACCTAGGGATGTTCATTAGCTCGGTTGACCTTCATGTGATTGCTTTGGGATCATATGGGTTGTCTTAGGAATGGATTGGTTGGGAGCTCATGGAGCTAATATCAATTGTATACAGAAGACCATCCTTTGCAAGGATGATGATGATAAGGAGTGTCACATTATGTAGATTCCTTGACCCATATCCCTTCGCATGATATCTGATATGCAACTAAAGTGATGTATGTGAAAGGGTTGTCAGATGTTTGTAGTATCTATGTATGAGATAGATGGTATGGAGAGAAAAGTCAAGACACTCGATCATCCTATATTACAAGAGTTTATTGATGTACTCCCTAGTGAGATCCCAGGTATGCCACCGAAGTGTGACATAGACTTCTACATAGAGCTTGTGCCTGGAGAAGAGCCTATATCTAGAGCTGCATATCAGATGGCTACTCATGCATTGAGTGAGCTAAAACTGTAGTTAGAGGAGTTGTTGGAAAAGGGGAGCATGTACCCTAATGTATCTCCTTGGGGAGCACATGTCCTCTTTGTCAAGAAGAAGGATGGATCATTATGCTTATGTATCAACTATAAATAGTTGAACAAGGTAACCATCAAAAATAGGTATCCATTGCCACGCATAGATGATCTATTTGATCAGATCAAGGGAGCCAAGGTGTTCTCTAAAATTGATCTTAAATCAGGAAACCACCAGTTGCAGATTGAGGATGTAGATATTCACAAGATAGCATTCTGTATATGCTATGGACACTACGAATTCACAGTGGTTCATTTTGGGTTGACGAATGCTCCATCAGTATTCATGTGTTTGATGAATGGAGTATTTCAAGATTACCTTGATCACTTTGCACTTGTCTTCTTGGCTGATATACTGATATATTCTAGATCCATGGAGGAGCATGAAGAGCATCTTTGGCAAGTTTTGTAGTGCCTTAGGAAGAATTAGCTTTATGCTAATCCAAATAAGTGTGATTTATTTTAGACAGAGGTATAGTATCTTGGTCATATTATCTCTAGAGAAGGTATCTCAGTAGATCCTTTGAAGATTCAGGCTATTGTAGACTAGCCAGCACCCACTAATGTGTTTGAGGTATGTAGCTTCATGGGTCTTGCAAGATACTACTGTAGGTTTGTGAAGAACTTCTCTACGGTGGTACATCCTATTACTTCTCTTCAATGGAAAGGGAAGAAATTTGTTTGGATAGAGAAGTGCAAGGAGGCTTTTCAAAGCCTTAAGGTGTGTTTGACTAGCGTACCTATCCTAGTTGTGCCTAATCTAGTGGGAGATTTTGTAGTGTGTGTTGATGCATCATTAGAGGGGATTGGAGTAGTTCTCATGCAAGATGGGAGAGTGATTGCCTATAAGTCTCACAAACTCAAGGATCATGAGCTTAATCACCCTAATCATGATCTGGAGCTAGCTGTGGTTGTCCATGCATTGGTATGGTGGAGACACTTTCTTTTGGGACACCGATTTGAGCTTCATAGCGATCACCGTAGCCTTTAGTACATCTTTACCTAGCCTAATCTGAATGCTAGATAGAGAAGGTGGATGAAATTCCTTTGCGAACATGAATTTGAGATAAATTATATTTAGGGCAAGGAAAATGTAGTTGTAGATGCATTGAGTGACAAGTGACAGGCCATTCTAGCATTGACTCTTAGTGTGGACTTGAGAAGTAGGATTCTCCAGTCACTTCCTAGAGATACCTTGTATCAGGAGGTGAAGGCAGAGATAAAGTCAGGGAGACCATTAGAGGGCAGATTCTTTGGTTATGTTTTAGAGTTAGATGGTTTATTGTATCATATGAGCTAGATCTATGTACCACCATTGGATGATTTGCATACATTAGTGTTATCTAAGGCTCATCATGTACCCTATTCAGCACATCTAGGTGTCAAGAAGATGCACGCAGATCTTTGTCAACTCTACCATTGGCCTGGTATGAAGAGGGATATTGTGAAATTTGTGGCTAGATGCTTAGAGTGTCAGAGGGTCAAAGTGAATCATTAGCATCCAGTAGGGCTTCTGCAGCCGAATCTCATTCCATCTTGGAAGTGGGATATTATTTCTATGGATTTCATAGTTGGATTGCCTATGAATCCTCGCAGACATGATGCTATTATGGTGACCGTTGATCAGTTAACCAAGGTGACTCATTTATCACCTATGAGATCATCATATACAGCAGCTTCTGTAGCCTGAGTCTTCATGCAGGACATTGTGAGACTTCATGGCATTCCTCTCCGTATTATATCAGATCGAGATCTTGTTTTTACCTCAGCTTTTTGGACATCATTACAATGCAATCTTGGTGCTCAGATAAATTTCAATTCAGCGTATCATCCTGAGACTGATGGACAGACAGAGCAAGTGAACCTGGTTCTTGAGGATATGTTGAGGATGTATGTCATGGATAGACAGACTCACTAGGAGGAATAATTGTACCTAGTGGAGTTTGTGTACAATAATGGATATCATAGTTCTATTGGCATGGTACCTTTTTAGGCATTGTATGGTCATCCTTGTCATATGCCTTTGAGCTGGGACAGATTGGAGGACCGTATTCTTCTTGGTCCTGAGATGCTTCGAGACATGGAGCAGCAGGTAGTGAGGATTCGTGAGCATTTAGTGACTGCACATAATAGATAGAAGAAGTATGCAGATGTTCACAGGGTGGATAGGAAGTTTGTAGTTAGAGATAGAGTGTTCCTAAGAGTGCACCCATGGAAGAGTCTGATCCATTATGGAAAGGGTTTGAAGTTGGCACCTTGATTTGTGGGACCGTTTGAGTTCCTAGAGAGGATAGGACCAGTTTCTTATCGACTTGCTTTGCCACCTAGTCTTTCACACATCCATGATGTTTTTCATGTTTCAGTTCTTAGGAGATATATTCCTAACATTATGCATGTACTTGATTGGAATGTATTATAGGTCGAGGATGTGCAGCTGGCTTTGGAGCTAATACATACTCTGGACCAGCGGGGTGTGACCCTCAGGGGTCACACCATAGAGAAGGTAAGGGTCTAATGGGACTAATGAGTCTTCAGTGACATGGGAGGATGCAGCTAGATTACAGGATTTATATCCCTACTTGTTTAAGGGCTTCCAGGAGTAAGCCTAATCCTAGGGGGGGTGGATGTAATACCCACCCATATTTTTCTTTCAGTTTATGATGTTGTACACTATTAGACAGTGGTTTCAGTTGATTGGCCAAATTCTTTTGGGCTAATTTCATGAGAGCTATTATTCTTTCAGTTGATGGTGATTATTATGTTATGATTTATCATATGCATAGATAGATGCGATGATTTTATTATAGTAATTTTTACATGTTGATTTTAGATTATGTTGTACTTACCCCATACTTGCATGTGTATTTTTGTCTTATATGTGGATGTACTTGTTGATGTGTTATCATGGTAGAGAACAGAGACGTAGTTACTTGCCTCAGCAAGATCCACATGTTCGACTGATCCCTATCATTGTTTGTGATATTATATTGTATGTACATGCATGTTCTTTTGATGAAAAAATTACAGGTACAAGGCATCATCCTCCCTAAATTTGTAGGAGTGAGCATGCCCATAAATATTCATCTCAATGGTAAAGAGGGGAGGTAACATACAGATTTGAAACCCTAACCTAAGCCTAATCATCCTAATGTTAGATGAGTTTCAGTTTGTCTACCCTATTCGAATTTGTCTAATTGATAGGAATTTGAATACCCCTTCCTTGAGTGTGTGTGTTTTGCTTGTATATGCTTTCAGGTGATTTATTGGGTTTTGAGTGATTCCCTATGTTTAATGATTTAATGGATTATAGTTGAATTAATTATTTAATTATATCCTATGTTTATTTGAAATAATTAATTAAATTAAAATATTTGAATATTTTGATTTAATTAAGTATTTAATTGAAAATTAAGGTAAATATGTTTTTATGATTAATTAAATAATTAAATATTTGGTTGCATGAATAATTGTGACATAAATATTTAATTTATTTAATTTAATATTTTATTAATTACATGTGCATGAATGTGTTGAAAAAGTATTTTCAAATTCAAAATTCTCAACTAGATATTAGGAGTCAAAGTTGAGTTGTGGAAAAAAGGATATTTTAATTATTTAATTGGAAATTACTTTCAATTTCAAGTGGAGTCATTTTAGGGATTGAATGGGGAGTTGTCATGAGGTTTTGCACAATTAAGGGAAGTTGATTCTCCTCTCATTCTCTCATAACAGGTTTTGGCATTTTGGAGAGCTCTTGGTGTTTTGGGATTTTTGAAGATTTGAGGATTGTTGTGGTTGCTTGTTGTTTTGGATAATTGGGTGATTTCTTACTTGCATGTGCTTGGTTCTTCGTGAATCTCAGATATGTGGTTGAATCAGGATTAGAGGTTTTCGGGTTTCCTATCTTTTTCAAAGGCACATTTCTTCAGTTCTTGCATTGGATTCTAGGTAGGGTTTGTTTCTCCATATATTGTTTTCAATTTTGCAAAATCTGAAGTTTTTAATGATTGGATGGATGCATGTTTGATATTTTTACTTCTATATGGTTTAAAAGTATTTCTAGGTTTTCAGGTATTTATAAAACCCTAGATCTATTATTTTCATGTTTTAATATTACTTGGCATAGTGTCGTTATGCTATCAAAATTTTGTAAGGAAATTCCCCCTAGAACTTCTAGAAATCAATAAATTAACTTACTTATAGTCTAAACTATAGAGGAAAAATAAAATTAATCTAGGAATGAGAATATATTCCTTGTGTAAAAATAATACATGAGTAAAAAAAAAAAATTGCCCAGAAAGGACAAGATTTGCATTAGAAAAATAAAATAAAAAAAAATAAAAAAACCCTTGCCCTTACCTTTCCATTTTTCGGGTTTTAAAATAAAATAAAAAAAATTAACTTTATAAAATTAAAACATAGCTTTAAAAAAAAAAAATTGAAAAAAAATTTAAAGAAAAAATTGTTTAGTGGGGGGTGGGTCCCAACCCCACGGCTTTCGTAGCAGTCGACCACGTAAGCAGCCAGACTGCCTACGGCAGCCGGTCCGCCTACGACACCGACGTTGTAAAGGAGGAAAGGGGAGGCGCGGGCGACCCACTCCCCCCAACGTTTGTTTTTTTTTTTTAAAGTTTTTTTAAAATTTTAACTCTTTATTATAAAATTTAACTTTTATTAATAATATTTATTAATAGTTAATTTTTGTTAATAAGTATTTAGTAATTATTAAATTTAGTTAAAATGTTAGTATGTTTATTCTTTTTAAAATTTACTTAATATGTAATTATTATTTTTATTTAAAATGTGTTATGGATGAAATTTATAAATATGTTTTGATTAATTAATGTTAATTTTAATTAGTGAATCTTGGATAAATTTGGAGGCTTTAGGTATAATTAATTAATTTAATGGTTATTTTAATTGGTTTATTTAAAATGCTAGGAGTAGTTTTGAAAGGATTTAATTTAAATGACATTACTTATTTTAGATTAAATCATATACCTAGATTGATTAATGGATTGATAAATGGGTTTATTTTATGCATATGGATTATTTAATTAGATGTAAATGATTATCCACTTATGTCCATTTTTTAGTCTTTCAGGACATTTTTGTTCTATGCATCCTTATGGTTCTTTTCTGTGTATATGTGCTATTTTGGGGGCATTAGATTACCTAGGATGTATACAAAGGCCGTGTTTAGCATTTCTATTACTTTATGGCGTGTATGTTTTATGTTATTACCCTAAACTGACCATGTTGACCCTTTCGATCTTGTTATCTAATTTTGTACCTATATGTGACCATTCCTGATGTGTGGGATACTGGATTTGGGTATACTTCGGTTGTGACCTATGCTAGATCTTGTTAGGATCTGTGATCCTAGGGTAGGTTACCTAGATGTGTAGTAGGGGGTGGCTTGCAATAAGTTCTGTGTCCGTAAGTGACTACTAGATTGCTTATTGTGGAGTTTACTTAATAAGTGATAACTAAATACATATTGAGAGATATTAAAATGAATTAATAAGATGTGTCCTCACCCATTCTTGAGTGCTAGTATAGACTAAGATAGTGATGAAAAGATGTTATTTGCCTCAAGGGGTACCTGACATAGTTAGTGGCCTTGTCAGTATGAGAGGTCATTGGCTCTGTGTATGGTCACTTAAGTGTCAGAATCCATTGGGATTGTTAGGAAAAAACTTAAGGGTTAGATGTACATGATGACACCTTCCTTTACACAGTCTAGATTTCCTACGTATGTCAGTTCCCTCTAGATTAGTGAGTCTTATCTTTCATGATTTATAGTAAACCTAGATTAGAGAGCTATCACGATCCCTTGCTTAGTGGTTATTCCTTATTGTTTTGGATATCCGATTGGGGTCTGTTGTTATCTCCTTATCATGGTGGGGTGGACCTTTGTGGTTCCACATGGATGGGTGGTAGTGATTCTTTACCCATTGAGATTCGACATCCTTGCACCACATGCTTGATGGTTCTTTGCAGATAAGCACTTTATGTTATTTCATTATTGATTATGTAATTTCATTATTGTAAATCTTGTATCAGAGTATCGCATGTGATACCTAATCTGGATATTGTAAATTAAGTAGATTAGAGTGATTACCACATACCCTGCGACATGTGCAGTGGATGTGAGTTTATGGTGGTTTCATGGTTATCCATGAGGATTGTAATTATGGTGTTGTAAGTTGTATTTGATTTATCTATTCAAATGGAATTCTTTTTTATATGGTTAGTTGTGTTTTTCTTTAAGTAATTCAATGTCATGGAACCCTTGAGTCGTATAATCTATGTGTGTGTAAGACATGTGTATAAATGGTATTTTCTTCTGCATTAATGTATGTCTCTTTATGTAAACCTTAAAAAAAATTATTTAGCAAACATAGTATCATGTTTAGGTTAATCTCTTTTGGGTTCCCATGCAGGGCGTTACATATGGTATTAGAGCCCTAGTTTCTACACTGGGAACTCTAAGAATTGTACGCCCATTAGGTTGTGTCTAGCTTGATCTTGAAACTAAAACATAGACATACAACACATTTGTTTTCAAATTATTGCTTTGTTGTTATATTCATTCTTTAGTTTATGATTCAAGCTATGTGGTGAATATTGTATCTATCTCTATTTCTTTCAGGTATCATGCCTGAAACAAGAGCCGCTAGAGGCCATGGAAAAGGTGGGTCAGGTGCCCATGGTAGAGGTGGGTCTATTTCCCATGGGGGAGGTAGGAATCCTATTCCATCCATGAGTGTCAGGCAGGAGGTTAGTCAATAGTATGATAGAGGTGATTAGAGGAGAGAGGGTCAGGATGAGTCTGGAGGATTGGATACTTGACATATTCTTTAGGTTATCCTAGATCACCTTCCTGAGAGAGCCAGAGTGGAGCAAGATGTATCTCATCACTCCCATCATGAGGAGAGATAGAGGGAGAGATCTAAGATCCCTTGTGGGAGGACTATTATAGTGGACCCAGTGGTTGTTGCAGCGAACCACATGAGGGACCTGATGAGAGGGAAGGCTATCCCTTTCAATGGACAAGAATCTTGTTTGGAGGCAGAGACTTGGCTAATATCTTTGGATAGAGTCTTCATGATGCATCCCTTTAGTAGTAATACTAAAGCAAGATATGTCGTGATGCAGTTGACACATTTTGCAGCTATTTGATTGAAGATTGAGGAAGAGAAGCTAGGTCTTCATATGGATACTGTTACCTGGGAACTCTTTCTTGAGAACTTTAGAGAGAGGTTCCTAACTGATCAGTGGAGACAACAGAGGGCCAACAAGTTTCATAATTTGAGAAAGATGACATTGACAGTAGAGTAGTATGAGTGTCATTTTTATGACCTCAAGCAGTAATTTGGATATAGCCAAGACTCGACACTAATGGTACAACACTTTATGCAAGGGCTTAATTCCCACATCATGTGGGACGTAAAGCTCTTTGAGCCTACAAACTTGCGAGTTGTGGTTATTAAAGACACTCTATTGGAGGCTAACTTGGAAGTAGGCCATGGAGTTTGACAGGGTGGTCAGACTAGTGGGGCTTCTGGAGCAGGCTATAGAGGTAACTATTTGTAGGGCACTGGGAACTTCAAGAAGTTGTCTAGCTATTACAGAGGTAATCAGAACCAGAGCCAGAACCAGTAGTAGCAGCAGAAGGCTACACCTCCTACCTAGAGTGGTAAGAGTGTCAGGAGTGGACAATTCTATAAGCATAATCAGTCCAAACATCCATCTTAGAGTGCATAGCCTAGTGCAAGTAGAGGGAGTGTTCAGTAGTCTAGTGCACCCTCCAATGGGAGAGGCAATTTCAGAGGCACAGAATGTTTCACTTGTGGTTAGTTTGGCCACATTGCAGTGAATTGTCCACAAAGAGCACCACATTATTCAACAAAGAGGCCAACAGCCTCAAATCCTATAATAGGAGGGAGTTCACACACAGTCATGGATCACAGATAGGTAGAGCATCAAGGGACAGTCATTGAGACTTTAGGTACTATTTGGGGTACCTCTATTTCTATATTGTTTGATTCAGGAGTGACCAACTCTTTTCTATCACCTTTCCTTGTTGAGAATTGTGGGATAGTGGCTGCAAAGAAAGCATTAGGTTGGCAAGTGGAACTAGCCTTAGGGGCTAGGGTAGCTACAGATTTCTTGGTCCATAATTGTGAACTAAACCTAAGGAAGTTCATTACCTCGGTTGACCTTTGTGTGATTCCTTCAGGATCATATGGGTTTGTCTTAGGAATGGATGGGTTGGGAGCTCATAGAGATAATATCAATTATAGATAGAAGACCATCCTTTGCAAGAATGATGAAGCTAAGGAGTGTCGCATTATGTAGATTCCTTGACCCATATCCCTTTGCATGATATCCGCTATACAACTGAAGCTATGTATGCAAAAGGGTTGTCAGATATTTGCAGTATCTATATATGAGATAGATGGTATGGAGAGAAAAGTCAAGACACTATATCATCCTATATTACAAGAGTTCATTGATGTATTCCCTAGTGAGATCCTAGGTATGCCACCGAAGCGTGACATAGACTTCCGCATAGAGCTTGTGCCTAGAGCAAAGCCTATATCTAGAGCTCCATATCGGATAGCTACTCATGTGTTCAGTGAGCTAAAACTATAGTTAGAGGAGTTTTTGGCAAAGGGGAGCATCCACCCTAATGTATCTCCTTGGGGAGCACCTTTCATCTTCATCAAGAAGAAGGATGGATGATTATGCTTGTGTATCGACTATAGATAGTTGAACAAGGTAACGATCAAAAATAGGTATCCATTGCCAAGAATATATGATCTATTTGATCAGATCAAGGGAGCTAAGGTGTTCTCTAAAATTGATCTTAAATTAGGATACCACCAATTGTGGATGTAGAATGCAGATATTCACAAGATAACATTCTTTACACGCTACGGACACTACAAGTTCACAGTGGTTCCTTTTAGGTTAACAAATGCTCCATTGGTATTCATGTGTTTGATGAATGGAGTATTTTGATATTACCTTGATCACTTTGTGCTCATCTTCTTGAATGATATACTGATATATTCTAGATCCATGGAGGAGAATGATGAGCATCTTTGGCAGGTTTTGCAGTACCTTAGGAAGAATTAGCTTTATGCCAATCTGGCTAAGTGTGATTTATTTCAGACACAGGTACAATATCTTTGTCATGTTAACTCTGGAGAAGGTATCTTAGTAGATCCTTAGAAGATTCAAGCTATTTTAGACTACCCAGCACCCACTAATGTGTCTGAGGTACATAGCTTCATGGGTCTTGTGGGATACTACTGCAGGTTTGTGAAGAACTTCTCTAGGGTGGCACATCCTATTACTTCTCTTCAATGGATAGGGAAGAAGTTTTTTTAGATAGAGAAGTGTGAGGGGGATTTTCAAAGCCTTAAGGTGTGTTTGAATAGTGCACCTATCCTAGTTGTGCCTAATCTAGTGGGAGATTTTGTAGTGTGTGTTGATGCATCATTAGAGGGGATTGGAGTAGTTCTCATATAGGATGGGAGAGTGATTACCTATGAGTCTCACAAACTGAAGGATCATAAGCTTAATTACCCTACTCATGATGTGGAGTTAGTTGTAGTTGTCCATGCATTGCTACGGTGGAGACACTTTCTTTTGTGACACTGATTTGAGCTTCATAGCGACCACCGTAGCCTTCAGTACATCTTTGCCCAGTCTAATCTAATTTCTAGATAGAGAAGCTGGATGGAATTCCTTTGCAAATATGTCTTTGAGATAAAGTATATTCAGGGAAAGAAAAATGTAGTTGCAGATGCATTGAGTCGCAAGTGACGAGTCATTCTAGCATTAACTCTTAGTGTGGACTTGAGGAGTAGGGTTCTCTAGTCACTTCCTAGAGATACCTTGTATCAGGAGGTGAAGGCAGAGATAGAGTCAGGGAGACCATTAGAGGGTATATTATCAGGTTATTTTTTAGATTCAGATGGTTTATTGCATCATATGAGCCAGATCTATGTACCACCATTGGATAATTTGTGTACATTAGTGTTATCCGAGGCTCATCGTGTACCCAATTCGGCACATCCAGGTGTCAAGAAGATGCATGTAGATCTTCATCAGCTCTACCATTGGGCTGGTATAAAGAGGGATATTGCCAATTTTGTGGCTAGATGCTTAGAGTGTCAGAGGGTCAAGGGAGATCATCAACATCTAGTAGGGCTTTTGCAGCCGAATCTCATTCCATCTTGGAAGTGGGATATTATTTATATGGATTTCATAGTTAGATTGCCTATGACTCCTCGTAGACACGATGCTATCATGGTGACCATTGATTAGTTAACCAAGGTGGCTCATTTCTCACCTATGAGATCATCATATACAATAGCTTCTGTAGCCCGAGTCTTCATGCAAGACATCGTGAGAATTCATGGCATTCCTCTCTGTATTATATCAGATCGAGATCTTGTTTTTACCTCAACTTTTTGGACATCATTACAGCTTGATCTTAGTGCTTAGCTAAATTTCACTTCAACGTATCATCCTAAGACTAATGGATAGATAGAGCGGGTGAACCAGGTTCTTGAGGATATGTTGAGGATGTATGTCATGGATAGACAAACTCACTGGGACGACTACTTGTACCTAGTGGAGTTTGTGTACAATAATAGATATCACAATTCTATTGGCATGGAACCTTTTCAGGCATTGTATGGCCATCCTTATTGTACACCTTTGAGCTGGGATAGATTGGAGGACCGTATTCTTCTTGGTCCTAAGATGCTTCAAGACATGGAGCAGTAGGTAGTGAGGATTTGTGAGCATTTAGTGACTGCACAGAATATAAAGAAGAAGTATGCAGATGTTCATAGGGTGGATAGGTAGTTTGTAGTTGGAGATAGAGTGTTCCTGAGAGTGTGCCCATGGAAGAGTCTAATTCATTATGGAAAGGGTTCAAAGTTGGCACCTCACTTTGTGGGACCGTTTGAGATCCTCGAGAGGATAGGACCAATTTCTTATCGACTTGTTTTGCCACCTAGCCTTTCACACATCCATGATGTTTTTCATGTTTTAGTTCTTAGGAGATATATTCCTGGCATTATGCATGTTCTTGATTGGAATGCATTACAGGTCAAGGATGGGCAGCTGGCTTTACAGCCAATACATATTCTGGAGCAGCGGGGTGTGACCCTCAGGGGTTGCACCATAGAGCAAGTAAGGGTCCAATGGGACCCAAATGATGAGTCTTCAGCGACATGGGAGGATGCAGCTAGATTATAGGATTTATATCCCTACTTGTTTATGGGCTTCCAGGAGTAAGCCTAATCCTAGGGGGGTGGATGTAATACCCACCCATATTTTGCTTTTAGTTTATGATGTTGTACTCTATTGGGCAGTGGTTTCAGTTGATTGGCCAAATTATTTTGGGCTACTTTCATGAGAGCTATTATTCTTTCAGTTGATGGTGATTATTATATTATGGTTTATCATATGTATGGATAGATGTGATGATTTTATTATAGTGATTGTTACATGTGTCTATGCTGGAAACCTACCTGTTGGGAGCACGCTCAAACATGCAAATGTTAGAAAATATAAATCATTTAAGCTACATTAACATGTCTACAAACATACTCTTAAAAATAAGAAGACTTTGTTGATGGGGTTTTGCTGACCGGGTCCGCCAACAATCATAAGTTGTCACCGGGTTCCGGAGAAATCGGCCAACTCCGCCTGTAAAGGTTGTCCGGGAAAATAAAATTCTCCGGGCCTTCAAGCACCTGGGTGTCGGGTCACGACAGTGTGGGGCTCGGTTGGGAGAGGTGACTGTTTTCGAGGGGGATAGCTGGTTACTTCAACTCATTTCTCCCAGAGATTCAATTCGGTAAGGGATTTCCCGGAGCAATCTACACTTAGCAAATAAAGCGAAAAAGATCCTGCAGGGTTAGAAACATTTTATCTAACTATAGTCATGCTAGAATGTCTGGAACATCAACAATACTCTGAAAGAATACACTAAATACCAAATAAATACACAACCATCAGTTAGCATTTCATCAGTAGTGAAAATAAAGAGGTCGTTAATCTACTTTAACACATTCAGAGAAAAGGACATATAGAACGTTAAAACATGAAATACCATTAACTCAAAAGCAGGGATGATAACAACAGCATTGCCATGAATCCTTCCTTCTTCATTAATATTCATCTAGCAATCACTGGTGCATGATACAATAATGGCTCCAAGGGAGCATTCAACTAACAAGAACCGAACAAAGGAGCATTGAGCTCTGAAACCTAAACTCAGAAAATACTCTTGCTATTGCTATGGAAAACAAAATCATCAATTTCGCCGACCCTTTGAAATGGGTTGATTTGCCTATTTATACAACTCTTTAACCCTAACCCTATTTTACTGTACTTGAATAAAATACAATATCTGGGGGCCGGTACTACCTGTGCCACCCTACAAAAGACCTAGAGATGGAATAGGTCTGTCATGTCAGAAGAATAAGATAAGAATATACATTGGAAGAATTAGTCTCGAGAAGAGAGCCAGAGAGGAGAAGGAAGAAAGTAGGTTCCCTGGGGATCAAGGCTACATGCCTCATAAATGGGAAATGCGGTGCCCTGTCTCCAATGTGTCAGGTACCCCTGAACAGCGCCTCAAGAAAACCACTATCAGAAATCAACTGCCGAGCCAATGCCTCTTAATGTGTCCAACTACCCTCTGACAGTCTTTATTAACCGCTTCTGAAAGTGACCGGTCAGCCTCGGGGACCGGGACGTAGATCACTTCAAAGAATACAAAAATTTGGATTCGGGACTCCGAGATCTGAGAACTTACGTCCCCAAAGAATAGAGAATACTGAATGCTCAAGTTTCCCGGGCCCCCGGAGAAACTCAAGGCTGTTTATTATCACTAAAGGCCTGAAGGAGGCGGAAAATGCTGTCTTCATCAATCTTCTTCAGACTGGCTCTTCTAAACCTGGCCATTTCAACTTGTTCCCCCAGTTTCAGAACATTACTTTTAAACTCATCCACCATCTTTGCGGCGTCATGGCCTTTAAGTACCACCTCGGTCAATTTGACCATCTTGGCCTCATCCATTCCTTTCGGAGATTGATACCGGGAGTTCATTATTTCATCAAAACCTCCCAAAACTGACTCCTCAGGAGTATAAGTATCTGCGCTAAAGGGATCCATCCTGGAAGCCTTTATTACAAAAGATTTACATAAATTAAAAGAATATTTTACTTTGTTCACCTTTTCTTGTAAGGACTCTACCATTTGCTTGGTTACCTCCAATGTGAGGTCCAGTCTGGAGTGCTGAGTCCTTACGAAATCAAATGATTCCTCACCCAGAATTTCAGATTCGGAAATTATATCTTCTCCCAGGGTGAGGAGCTCTTCGAGCTATGCCTTCCATGCCTGGTAATTCTCAGCATCACTCTCCCACTGCTCAGTTAGTACTTCTGCCTGGTGAATAACCTGCCGGGCTGTATATAAATCTGGAAGAGTGGATGCTAGGAAACGCCAGATGTTTCCTATCTGCAGAATGACCCATTCATCAACTGCTTGGGCCTTCTTTTTCATTACTCACAGGGAGTCTATGTCGCTCTGTGGTAACTCTTCTGAGGTGGAGGCCTACGGACGGACGACGCTGATGGGTCTGTCTAGCTCAGTTAGCAACCCAATAAGGTTGGCGTTCTTCTCCTTTTCTGCTTTGAGCCTCTGGGCCTCTTTCTCGTATCGGGCCTCCACTGCCCTTGCTGCCTCTTTGTGCAGGTCTACTTCACCCTGCTTTCCTCTTTTGCCCAAGTGTACCTCTCTGATGTTGTAATCTACGGGATCTGCAGTCGCTTCATCGGCATCTAGGGGAGGCGTTGCTACTACCACAACTATTTCTCCGCTCGGCCCAGTTTGCAATGTGTGAACTGTCCGGGCCTTCTTTGCCTTCGGCGGGGCCTGAGCTAAGGCCATCATCTTGGCCAAGGAGATAGGGGCTGTCAGAGCAGACTGGGCTTTTCTCTTCTTTCTTTCCACCAGCCACGGAGGTGGGAGAGGTGGTCTTCCTACCAAAGTTTGCTCTTCTTGTTCTCTCCTGGTGGCCGGTGGCGGTTGCTCCTTTTTGACATGTGCCCCCTCTGCTACTTTCTCCGTCGGCACTTCTTTTGCAGCAACATCTTCAATTTCTATATCCTCAGCCTGGTCCCGGATGTCAATAGGCGAGTCTTGACCCTAGTTGTCTATCTTGAGGATTTCTTCTTCAAATTTCTCTTCTTCCTCATCTGTTGGCAATAGGGGAGGTATCGGGCCAAAATTTAAAGTTTGGGCCGCTGTGATTACCTGCCCAAAGGTTGCCCCCGGGAGTGGCCCTTGGAACATGGTGGCTGCGGTTACGGTTGTTCCCGAAGGTCCGGGTCCGGGTTCCCTAGCTGATGCCTTGTGTTCAATTATTTGTTGTTGGTCCACTCCCAGACCTTGTGCTGCCTGAGCCCCGGAGACAATCTCCGGTCTTTGTTCTGTTTGCTGCTCTTCCTGTTCTGCAGCTTCTTCTTCTAGGTCCCGGAGGCCCACAGCCTCTTGCTCTTTCTCTGGGACTTCCATCCCTGCTTGTGTGTCGCCTCCTTGCAATTTTCTCTCCTGCTGGGACCCCCACTGGTTTTGTTTCTCTCTCTAGTTTTGGGGAACTGGAAGAGAGGATCTCCACCTCTTTGGGGAGGGATGTACCTGGCGCCGATTCTTCCTTTGGCTGTTTGATATGCTTTCTTTTCCTTCGGGTGATTAGAGGCGGTCCCGCATCGGCAATTGCTGCTGCCTCCGTGGGATCAACCCTGGTCGCCTTCATCATTAGGGCTGCCAGCGACGGCGAGGAAGGGGGACGAATTAGTCTGGACATAAGCGGGGGAGTGGCTAGCTTTGTCAATAGTTTCTCCCTCATTTGGTTGGAGGCCGCCACAGATTTCTGAATCTGTTCTTGTATGGGAGTTTGCTGCGCAGAGGGGGTTAGGGCTATCCCCTTTCCTTTGACTACGCCCTAGGTAGAAGTCCCGACTGGTGAAGATGTCCCGGCCCCCGGAGTCAATCTTAATACCGGCGATGGAGTTACTTTTGGTGCCGGTCGGGAACCCAGGTGCGCACTCCCGGGGCACACCCGCTGGAAATATGTATGACTTCGCTTGACAATTGCCTGAGTGAAGTCCTCAATTGTGTGATCTTCTTGGGTGGCCCAATTTATCGCGGGCAGTGCCAATTTGTCAATCCCCTTTTCCCAGTACTGGGGATCTGTGGTAGGGGTGGTGTCAGAAAAGCCCTCCAAGAATCTTCAGAGCCTTAGCTCCTACATCATTCTAGCCGTCATTTGGTCATAATGCCGGCTTCACACATCTACGTCATCCTAGCGATCCACCCAGAAGTGTTCCATGTGTTCTTGGTGGGGCCCTGAAGCCCGGGGTAGCGCTGCTGCAATTCGGCCATGCGGATCAAAGTTCTTCCGCGCCAGATAAAACTCCTGCAAGTTGTAACATTTAAGCTCATTGTCTTCCTCCTTTGCGGTGGCCAGACTATAGGTGTAGTTCCCATAGGAGATTGGGAACGAAACATTGGGGACCTTCTTGTGGGCCAAGAAGGTATGTAGCTCCATCATTTGCCTACAATACTCCAGCAGCACGATCTTGTCCCCGCAATGCCTGGGCAAAAAGTAGGGTTTCCCAGAGAAGCCATCGACACTAATGTAGGCATGCTACTGGAACTGAATGTAGTAGTGCCCATAACTACTTACCAATTTCATTTCCTCAGTAGATAGGCGGTATCCAGCATCCCGGGTGGGCGTCAGTAGATGATAGTAAATGAAACAATCATTTACCCGGCAGTAACTAGGGAAGCTGGCCTCCCATTGGATCTGTGGGAAATGGTCCCACGGTGCTTTTTGTCCTGGACCAAATCCAAGGACGTTGTCTGTGAGTAGGCCGTTGGAGTGGGGCCTCTGCTGAGCCAAGGCCCAGAAAACATAAGAAGTCATGTAGAACTTCTTATTCTTGCTCAGCTGCCAGAACTGGGAGTTGACGTGGTTGGAAATAATGGTCGCCCAGTCGAAGAACTCTCCCTTAG
Source organism: Thuja plicata (assembly GCA_018584345.1). Taxonomy (NCBI): domain Eukaryota; kingdom Viridiplantae; phylum Streptophyta; class Pinopsida; order Cupressales; family Cupressaceae; genus Thuja; species Thuja plicata. The sequence continues at coordinate 119,671 of MU223256.1, read as the reverse complement.
TGGAGATTCCCAGTAGGAAATAGTACATCCACTTTGTAAATTCTTGGGCGGAGGGTTGCCCAAATACCTGGGCCAATGCAATCATCCCCATCTGGATGCTCTCTTTGAATTCAGAGCGGGGGATATCAATCTTCATTCTTTTGGGGTCCCTCTTCGGGACTTTGAGCCAGTTGGCATTTATATACGCCCGAGCTGCATCCTCCAGCTCGGCGAATTGTTTCAAGGCATCTGTCCTTGTGACCACCGTGGCCCAATCAAATTGTGGGATGACCAGGCCCACTTGGAAAGTGACTGGGTCCAGGGACACCAGTGGAGTGGGGAACCTTGTGGGTTCAGCGGCTGCAAGCATAACAGCCCAGACAGAAGAGTTGTAGTTGGCTGCCAGTGCAAGAATAAGCTCCAGAGACTGCACGGAGCATGGGAAACAGGCTGCCCGGAGGATCCCGGAACCTCTGATATTTATTGCAAGTGGGTCTCCAGCCTGCCGCTGGATGTGCATTATTTTTACTAGGGCCTACGTTTCTGCCCAAGTCCCGACACTGGCGTCGGTCATCAGCTTCACTTTGCACTCGACCTTTGTGCTCACGATCTCATTGTCCTATATAAATTTCATTGTGAGGGGGAGCTTTGCCAGGGCCTTTTCCATCTTTGATTTTGCCGCTGCCCTGGTCTTTGTTGTGGTCGGCAATTCTAGGCTTCCGGGAGGAGAGGATGCAGATGCCTCAGACATGGTTGCAAATTGAAGTCCGGACCTGCGAGACAAAGCGACCGTCAAAATATATTTTATAATAAAATGAAACAATTACTCCGGGGTCCAGAGTTCTTACCACCGCACCGTTTGCTTTTCCTGAGAAGTTAGTTTTTCACAAAGATATCCGAAAAAGAAAAACATATCTTAAACTTAGGGTTTCCAACATATCTCTGGGTCTGGAAAATTTTACCACACTTGTTGAAGACTTAGGGTGAGGGATAGTGAAAGGGGCCCGAGGCCCGAAGAAATGACCGTTAACGAAATTGAATGAATGAGCAAGTGGTTGAGCCCACGTGGGTGCCACATGGGTTGGCATTGAATAGATGTGATGGCACTGACGGCGGCGCTAACTGGCCAAACGCGCGAAAAGGGAAAGCCACTTGGCTAGAAGTGATTGCGCACATGGGACATAAATGAGGCTCTGACAGCCTTGATGGAGGAGAGAGAAAACCGCCAGTTTCAAACCGGCCATGAGCCGAGTTTCAAACAGGTGGTTTTCTGCCTCGAAGCAAACTTGAAGGCGAAAACCAGAAGCAAGGGCGGCTCGACCAGCTTGTCGAGCCACTTGGAAGGATACACATAGAGCCGAGGGATATATACATGGAAGGGAGGAGATATACAAGGGATATCTACAGGAACATGTATATATATATACATGAATATACACATACGGGAAAACTCCCGCGGGAAAATCGGACAAAACAGAAATAGAAATATATAATTATTTACATCATGTACATGATATCTACAAACTATTTATAGACCATTTATAGGTATTACTTCTGCACAGAAGGCGGACAACCTTCTGGCAGAGCCAACCCACCAACAGGTGGCAAAACCATAGGACAAAGGCAGGACACGACAGAAATTAAGTAAGACGGAAACAAAAACAAGCAAACCCACAGAAAACCAGGAAAACGAAAGCAAAACAGAGAGGGGAGTAGAAGAACTAACCTGAAAACGTAGAAGGTAGAGGAAGGAAAGATTACCAGGAGAACTCTGCAACAGATCGAATCGTTAGACTGTCAAGATCACCACCATGAAACACTAGCGTACGTCTGAGAATAGTAGAAGGTGTTAAGCTCTGATTATCACAAATCTCTCTGTAACTTCTCTGCTAATCACTTTGAAATCACTCTATTTCACTCTAAGTGCTCGAAGGTTTTAATCACGATAAATGTGAAAATGACAAATAGGTTCTATTTATACCCACGGTAAAAGCAATCCTCCTCCTTCCAGAGATTTTAGGTTAAGCGCAACCTCCGGACTCCGGGCCCGGGGATTCCTTACGATGATATTCCTAAGACTTAAGAACATCATAGCAAAGAGTCCCGGAGTCTGGAGTCTGGCCTCCCAAAAAAAGACAAAATAGCCTCTGGGATCCAAGATCCCAGAGGGGAAAATCGAACAAAGAACACAACACACCGGGGAGAAAACCCCAAAGAAAGAAAGCAAAAGGGAAAGGGGAAAAGAAAGACAAGGCAAAAGCCGCAGCAAAAGCGAAACAAAGAAAAAAAAGGGGGGACCCAACACTTTGCACACAAAATGTAGGGACGGGGATGCAGGGCATAACAAATGGTGACTATCTGGGACAAATGCCTTAGCGCATTTGAGAACCATAGAATCTCTGGTTAGCACAACTGGAATAAATCCGCTTCTTGAAGTGTTTGACAGGCTAGAAGCAGCATATTTGAGAGAACCCGACCACATAGGAGTCAGTCCGTAGCCTTTCATCAGTGGTGTCGTGTGTGCTTTGGAAAGAAATCAAGCTGATGACCTCTGGGAGGAATAGAGAAGAGGTACTAACTACATCGAACCAGTCCTCAATTTGCTCGTTTCCCCCGAAGACTGGAGTTCGACCTCGCTTCCATATTTGTTTCATTTGTTTTCGGGTGGGGAAGGCGGTACTTCTTTCACCATTGAGCCTAAGCTTAGCTAAATTCAAATGGCGGTACTTGTTTCACCTATCCACCCACATTTAGAGATTTAGAGGATAAAACTCTGGACCCGGGAAGAATTTCGTTAGATTCTCAGACATGGGTCAACCAATCAGTACAACCGATCTACCCCCGGCGTGTCTGATTACTTGTTCTTTATATTATTATTATTCACTAATTTCCAGACTCCCAGAGACAACACCTGATGGAGATTGCTTCCAAAAATGTGCCATGATCTGTCAAGCAAACCCGGAGACCGGGTAGATTCCACGGTTTGCCATGCCAGAGGCATTACACCAGAGGCCAAGGTTATGCGAAGCATTCCAATTCCTGCAAGACAGAGAAAAACACCAGGACCAAAAGAAACCGAAGGAAAAAACAAAGACAACAAAACCAAAAGGGAAAGGGGGACAGCCAACAAAACTATTTACAAGGCAGGGCACCTCGCAGCGAGGCACCTAGGGGGAATATTTACAAGCAGATATTTACATATAATATAACTTTGGGCACACTTACCCTACTCAAAGTAGTGTTTGAGAAACTTCCCATTAATAGGCAATGCAACAGGTTCTCCAGTCAATGTGTTAAGGCGGTAAGTGTTTGCCCCGCAGATTTCTGAGATCTGATATGGTCTGAGCCAGAGTCGTTGGAACTTGGTGTGCTTTCCTTTTTTTTCCCGAGCCTTGTCCCACAACAGAACCAGATCTGAGATCTGAAAAGCCTTGTATTGGGATTTTCTGTCGAACCATCATTTTACCACTGCTTGATGATGCGCGAAATGTTCAAGTGTCGCGTCTCATTGTTCTTCCATTCTCACTAGGTTTAAGAGTCGAACCTCCACGATGTTGTCCCTGTTGTTGAATTCCTGCATAAACTATAGAACTGGGATTTGTGAGTTAACTGGAAATACCAGGTTCTGGCCATAAACCAGGTGAAATGGGGATGTCCCCAGGGCAGCCTTGATGCGAATACAATCCGCCCAAAGGGAAAATTTCAACTTTTGATGCCAATCTCAGAGATTTTGTTCTAGCAAATGTTTGATCACCTCAAGTAGATTTTTGTTCGTTGATTAAGCAACCCCGTTTCCCTGGGGGTAATAGTTGCTGGAGAACTTCAATGTGATCTTCCGATTGTAGGTCCATTCGAGTAACTGGGCTGAAGAAAATGCCAGACCATTGTCACATACTAAAGTAAAAGGCATTCCAAACCTTGTGATGATGTTTTCTTCTAAAAACTTGATAACTACGTCCGCCGTGTTATTTTTACAAGGTATCGCTTCGGACCACCGAGTGCAATAATCAGTCGCAGTAAGGATATATCGGTGGTTGGCAGATGAATTAGGGTTGATTTCCCTGATAAAGTCAAATGCCGACTGGGCAAAGGGCCTAGCCTCGTAGACCGGTTGCAGAGGCATGGCTGGGTTACGCTCATGATGTGCTGCAGTTTGACAGGTATGGCATTTCCTAACATGAGCGTAGACGTCTTTGAAGATACAAGGCCAATAGTATCCAGCCTGGAGAATCTGATGGGCAGTGGCGTCAGCTGAACCATGCCCAGTTCCAAACTATCTATGGAATTCATCAATTATTTTCACAGCTTGGTCCCTGTTAATGCACCGGAGGTATACTCCCTCGTAGTTTTGATGGTAAAGTGCGGAGTTTTTTATCATGAAATGGGCGCTTTTCATCTGCAAGGCGCAGTGTTTATGGGGAGGTAACCCCTCCAGGCACTTGTTGTTTAGTAGTAAATACACCAGATCGGTATACCACAGATCCTGGGTAATGGACTCCACTGTATAAGTCTGGCATTCTATGTGGGGAGTCTCCTCCGCCATTGCTCAACTTAGTCCTTGGCCTCAGACTATTTTCATGGGCTGCATCTCTAAGTAATATTCCTAGAGGATGGCCATCCATTTCCCCAGTCTCTCACCCAATTCACTCTGCATCGGCAGAGATTTGACGGCCTAGTCTGGAAGGATAGCGTATACTTTTCTCCGCAGAATATAATGCCAAAATTTCTTCATGGCGTGAACTAGAGCAAAGGCCTATTTCTCTAGTGGTGATTACCAGACCTTAGCATTATTAAAAGGGGAACTCATGAAAGCTATTGGTTGCTCTTCCCCTTCAACCTTTTGGGTCAACACTGCCGCAGCAGAATGCGGCGAAGCAAAAAAGTAAATGTAAAACGGGAGGGAGTAGTCTGGACTAGCCAGAACGGGAGCCTCCATTATGGTTTGTTTGATCTGGGTAAACGCCCGCCTTGCTTCAGGACTCCACTCAATTTTGGTATCCTTTTTCATCATTTCATTGAGTGGTTTGACGATTTCTACGAATCCCGTGATGAACCGTCGCACAAAGTTGATCTTTCCAAAGAAGGATCGCATTTCCTTTTTACTGCCTGGCATTTGTAAGTTTAGCAGTGCTTCAACTCTGTCAGGGTCCATGGATATACCCTTCTCAAAGACAATATGACTGAGCAATTTCCCCTCAGTGACCCCGAATATGCACTTCTTAGGGTTGAGGGATATTCCGTACCGGTGACACCTCTCGCAGATCTGAGCTAGGTGGGCGGGATGAGCACGCCTGTCCCGGGAGAAGATGGTCAAATCATCCATGTAGATTATTATGCATCAGTTTACAAGGCCCTTAAACACAATGTCCATGGCCTTCTGAAATGTAGCCCCCGCATTGATCAAGTCGAAGGGCATTCTCCTATATGCAAACATTCCCCACTTAGTGGTAAATGATGTTTTCTCTCTATCCTCATATTTGACCATGACCTGGTTGTATCCAGAGTATCCATCCAAGAAAGACATCATCTGAGATCCATTCACTATTTGCAACACCTCGTCCAACGAGGGGAGAGGGTGATTATCTTTCTTGGAAGCCTTGTTCAAATTTTAAAAATCCACGCAAAGGCGGATCTCACCATTTTTCTTTCGCACAGGGACCAGGTTAGCAACCCACGTAGTGTGTTGGATTGGGAAGATAATCCGAGCTGACAGCAGTTTTTCTACCTCCTAACGAATCAGAGGCTCTATCAGGGGGTTGACTGGTCTTTTCTTTTTCCAAAAGGGCTTAGCATCAGGTTTCAGGGGAATGGTATGGGTCATGATAGATGTGTCATACGTCTTCAAGTCTTCATAACCCCAGGCAATTACGTCAATGTATTCTCAGAGAACTGCGAGAATCTTCTCCTTCTCCTCAGGGGAGCAGGAGGTACCAATGTGGATGATCTTTTCTTCACCAGGCTGGCCAATGTTGACCTTTTCAAACTTTCCCCCCTCGGGGGAGGATGACACCTTCTCACGGGCCCAAGGGTCCGAGTCGAAGATTCATTCTAAAGCAACCATCCCCTTAGAAATGGTGTTGGTGGGCAAGTCCATGATCCCATCATCTTCACTGCCCTGTCCAGTGTCATCGTGGTCTCGTTCTTCCACTATCTGGTCTTCAAAGACACCAACATTTGCCATGAAGGCCAAGATATGTTGGTTGTCCTCAAAAATTTGAAAGTGGGTCACATTATCTGGAATGGAGGGGGTGGGGACCATCTCAACTGAAAATCTCCAGAGTCGAGAGCCGGCCATTGGCTCCAGTGTGCTGGCAGAAATAGCTAGGGCATCTGGGACATAGTTCCAACATCGGGGAATGAGATCAATGCCAAAGGCATCAAAATCCTCAATAAGGCTCCAAGCCCGGTTACAGTATGTGGCCAGCCTTTTGTCATGACATGTGTATTGACTCCAGACTTGTTTAACAACTAATTCTAAATCACCCAGAGCTCGGAGGTGGGTGATCCCTTTCCTTAGCGTGAATAGGAGTCCAAGGACCAAGGCCTCGTACTCCGTGACATTGTTCGTATAGTTAAACTGCAGCCTATAGGAAGCGAGGAAGGATTTCCCTCGTGGATTGATTAGTTCTACCCCGGCCCCACAGCCTTGTTTGGATCGGGACCCATCAAACTTAAGGGTCCATAAGTCATTGTTTGTAATATGGGGCTGGGGACGGGGAGTTTCCTGTGGATTACCACGGGAGACATGGGGATTTTCTCCCATACCACCGGCGTGAGAGTGGAATTTATCCCTCGAGGTGTTTTGATTTGCGATTCCTAAGTGGATGGCACCAAAGAAGTGCATCCCGAAGAAGTACTGGGTCCCAGGGAATCAGTTGTATGCTCACCCCGGAGGATATTAAGTTGCCGGGTAGCGATGGATAGGCATGGTTCACACTCAAATTTTGAATTTTTTTGGTAGTGTACCCGGCACCATGTGCCAAGCAAGAGTGTGGCAAGGGTCTCCTTGGTGCCTTGTGAGTTAACCTCGATTCTCACCTTTTCTTCTAAGTCCTGCGCTCTTTGTAGCATGATGGGATCCTCTATGGGGATGAAATCGAATGTTAAAATTTTGAGAGGGCGGTATACCCCCAGAGAAACCTCAGAAAAAAGGACTTCATTGACCTTCCCAACCTCAGTAAGGGCCTGTTTCATCCGAGGCTCACTTTTGACCTGGATCTGATTGGATTCTCCTTCCCACGGAAGCCATAAGTGGGTGAAGTCGGTCGAAAAGTATCCATTTAAGGACTTAGACCAATTCCAGCTCAATAACATCCCGTAAGTCTCTGGGATGTCCATCAGTTGGATGTCGATGATACTGGCTATCCTGGGGTCCTAGATAAGGTGTAGCCAGACGTTCTTCAATTCCCCCACCATTTTCACAGCAGTTTTATCTAGCTGGATTACTGCACCGTTAGATGGGGTGGGGTAGAGTCCGAGATTCTGGCAAATGGATAAAGGCATGATATTACCTGAAGCTCTGGAATCTACTAGGCAGTTGTGTATATTTTTTCCATAAATGTTCAGGCCTAGCAGGAAGGGAGGATCCTCATTATTTCCCTGGAAGACAGCCGTGTTAGCATCTTCAAAGGAGACAGTCTTGGGTGGGCGATTAATGACTTCTGGGTTTCCTAAGAGATTCAAAAGAGACTTTTTCTGCTCAGGGAAATTTAACAGAACCTCCATCAAGGTCATGGAGGTGGTGGTTTGTTCTAACACCTTCGTAATATCGAATCTCCCTCCTGGGAACGGGTGATTTTCCTCGGCGAGGTCTTTCGCTTGGTTAGGGCTAGGACCTTTTGAAGGGACAGGTCGGTCAGTTGCGTTGTTCCAGGGAGGAGGAGTATCTTTGGTAGGAGGTACGGGCGTGTGAACTGGTCCTTTACCATCCTGACTCCGAGTATTATATGGAGTCCGCAGGTTGGTAAAAGCATTGGCCTCAAAAGGCAGAATGGATTCATCAAAGAATCCCGACAGTTCAGATTCTTCTTCATCTTCCCCGAAAGTTCTGAAGAAGATGGTGTCACAGATAAAGGCACTGTGGGTTTGCTCTTGGACAGGGGGCTCTAGAGGAGCGGTATCGTGCAATTGCTGCCTGTCCAGGTGGGAGATCATTATGACTTTCTCCAAGGTGGCACAATTCACCTCATTGTGCGAACCTGTATCGTGTAGCCTACACCAGTTAGTCATGGGCTGGAAGTCTACGACTGGAGTAAAATGGGATGGTCCAGTGCCGTTCTAGTTGGCGCTTTGGTTCGGAGGCGGGCCTCCGGTGTTAACGTTATTATTCCATTGTTGATTGGGCCTAGGCCCGTTGTTAAAGTTTCTTCCTCCAGCATTGTTGTTTCATTGGCCGGAGAAGATGTTCCCCCTCTAGGAATTTGAGTTTTGGGGGGCATAGGACCCTGCCTTCAGTTGACCCATGTCCATAGTCAAGGTGTACAGCATTCGCCAGAGGGACTCAACCTCGGCGGTCAACTGGGTGTTAGCGTCACAGTGTGACGGTTGCTGTTTTTGTTGGCTCCCCGGGAAGGTAGTAGAATTAACCAGAGTCAAGGGCGGCAATCCTCCAGCCACGAATGACTGGAAGAAGGGCACTCCGGATGATTGTGTTTGAGACTGTTGTGTCTGCTGTGGCTGGTTCCACGGGAAAACTTACAGACCCGATGTTATCTGGGTCTCGGCTGGATAAACGTATCGTTCCTACTGGTCTATCACCAGTGGCGGAGGATTCACCGCCATTGAGGGGGCACCTATTGCCAAATTGGGATTGTAACCCCTGGCGTAAGCAGTACCACCAGGGATCATGTTGAAAGGCGTGTTTTGTCCAATCCCGCCCGGGGATTTGTTGAGGCCACAGGATAGCTCTAGGGCTAGGTTGTAGACTTTTGCCAATGTATCCCGGTCGCCCGGGGTGGTTGTTTTCCAAAGGAGGGTGGCAACAAAAGGGTCCATCATGTTGAGATAAGTCTGTATCATGACGTATGGCGATGGGACAAAAGGGCCTGTGCACCTCTTTAGGGCACGCTGGAACCTATGGTTAAATGCTGCAAGGGGTTCGTTGGGTTCCTTCCTGATGGAGATGAACTAGCTATGGGACCAGGCTGGGTCCACATGCACGCAGAAGGCAGCCAAGAAGGCGTCCTCCATATCCTGCCAAGTGTTTATAGAGTTGGTAGGAAGGTTAAGGTGCCAGTTCAACTCGCTTTGTCCTAGGGACAAGGGAAACATGCGGGTCACAACATCTTCATGTTGGATCCGGTGTCGATTCATGGCATCTTTGTATGCCTGTAAGTGTTCTTCTGTGGTTCGTGAGCCTAAGTGCTCATATCGTGGGCAGATCTTCTCCGGGTGAGAAGGTAAATTATTAATTGCGCCCGAAAAAGTGCCCATTGGGGATCCTGTGTTCCCGAAATATGCAGCCATTGGGGGAACTGTGTGTTGGGTAGTTTGGGTACCGGTTCCTGGGATCGTCTGGGGAGCCAGAGTATTCAAGGGTATGGTAGATCCCCAGACAACGGTGGCTGGTAGGACTTTTAATGTCCGCTTCTTTCAGGTAGGAGGCTCGAGTTCGATAAACCTTTCGGGATTGGGAGCAGACCTAAGGACTCTTTCAAATTTTGCTGGAGAAAAGGACCCAATCCCACTAAAGGCTTGTCTCCTAAAACTACAACTTGGGGAACCCTCAGGAGGTGTAAAATCAGAATCTCTGGGAGGGGACGAGTTCATGCCCTCCTTCTAGCGCCAGTTTCTGTTGACGGGGTTTTGCTGACCAGGTCTGCCAACAGACATAAGTTGTCACCGGGTTCCGAAGAAATTGGCAAACTCCGCCTGTAAAGGTTGTTCGGGAAAATAAAATTCTCTGGGCCTTCAAGCACCTGGGTGTCGGGTCACGACGGTGCAGGGCTCGGTTGGGAGAGGTGACTATTTTCGAGGCGGATAGCTGGTTACTTCAACTCATTTCTTCCAGAGATTCAATTTGGTAAGGGATTTCCCGGAGCAATCTACACTTAGCAAATAAAGAGAAAAAGATCCTGTAGGGTTAGAAACATTTTATCTAACTATAGTCATGCTAGAATGTTCGAAACATCAACAATACTCTGAAAGACTACACTAAATACCGAAGAAATACACAACCATCAGTTAGAATTTCATCAGTAGTAAAAATAAAGAGGTCGTTAATCTACTTTAACACATTCAAAGAAAAGGACATACAGAACGTTAAAACATGAAATACCATTAACTCAAAAGCACAAATGATAACAACAGCATTGCCATGAATCCTTCCTTCTTCATTAATATTCATCTAGCAATCACTGGTGCGTGATACAATAATGGCTCCAAGGGAGCATTCAACTAACAAGAACCAAACAAAGGAGCATTGAGCTCTGCAACCTAAACTCAGAAAATACTCTTGCTATTGCTATGGACAACAAAATCATCAATTTTGCCGACCCTTTGAAATGGGTCGATTTGCCTATTTATACAACTCTTTAACCCTAACCCTATTTTACTGTACTTGAATAAAATACAATATCTGGGGGCCGGTACTACCTGCGCCACCCTACAAAAGACCTAGAGATGGAATAGGTCTGTCATGTCAGAAGAATAAGATAAGAATATATATTGGAAGAATCAGTCTCGAGAAGAGAGCCACAGAGGGGAAGGAAGAAAGTAGGTTCCCTGGGGATCGAGGCTACATGCCTCATAAATGGGAAATGCGACACCCTGTCTCCAATGTGTCAGGTACCCCTGAACAGCGCCTCAAGAATACCGCTGTCAGAAATCAACTACCGAGCCAATGCCTCTTAATGTGTCCAACTACCCTCTGACAGTCTTTATTAACCGCTTCTGAAAGTGACCGGTCAGCCTCGGGGACCGGGACGCAGATCACTTCAAAGAATACAAAACTTTGGATCTGGGACTCCGGGATCTAGGAACTTACGTCCCCAAAGAATAGAGAATATTGAATGCTCAAGTTTCCTCGGCCCCCAGAGAAACTCAAGGCTATTTATTATCACCAAAGGCCTGAAGGAGGCAGAAAATGCCGTCTTCATCAATCTTCTTCAGACTGGCTCTTCTAAACCTGGCCATTTCAACTTGTTCCCCCAGTTCTGAAACATTACTTTTAAACTCATCCACCATCTTTGCGGCGTCATGGCCTTTAAGTACCACCTCGGTCAATTTGACCATCTTGGCCCCATCCATTCCTTCCGAAGATTGATACCGGGAGTTCATTATTTCATCAAAACCTCCTAAAACTGACTCCTTGGGAGTATAAGTATCTGCACTAAAGGGATCCATCCCGGAAGCCTTTATTACAAAATATTTACATAAATTAAAAGAATATTTTACTTTGTTCGCCTTTTCTTGTAAGGACTCTACCAGTTGCTTGGTTACCTCCAATGTGAGGTCCAGTCTAGAGTGCTGAGTCCTTACGAAATCAAATGATTCCTCACCCAGAATTCTGGATTCAAAAATTATATCTTCTCCCAGGGTGAGGAGCTCTTCGAGCTCTGCCTTCCACGCCTGGTAATTCTCAGCATCACTCTCCCACTGCTCAGTTAGTTCTTCTGCCTGGCGAATAACCTGCTGGGCTGTATATAAATCTGGAAGAGTGGATGCTAGGAAACGCTGGATGTTTCCTATCTGCAGAATGATCCATTCATCAACTGCTTGGGCCTTCTTTTTCATTACTCGCAGGGAGTCTATGTCGCTCTGTGGTAACTCTTCTAAGGTGGAGGCCTGCGGAGGGACAGTGCTGATGGGTCTGGCCAGCTTAGTTAGCAACCCAATAAGGTTGGTGTTCTTCTCTTTTTCTGCTTTGAGCCTCTGGGCCTCTTTCTCGTATCGGGCCTCCACTGCCCTTGCTGCCTCTTTCAGCAAGTCTACTTCGCCATGCTTTCCTCTTTTGCCCAAGTGTACCTTTGTGATGTTGTAATCTGCAGGATTTGTAGTCCCTTCATCGGCATCTGGGGGAGGCATTGCTACTATCGCAACTGTTTCTCCGCTCGTCCCAGTTCGCAATGTGTGAACTCTCTGGGCCTTCTTTGCCTTCAGCGGGGCCTGAGCTAAGGCCATCATCTCGGCCAAGGAGATAGGGGCTGTCGGAGTGGACTGGGCTTTTCTCTTCTTTCTTTCCACTAGCCACGGAGGCGGGAGAGGTGGTCTTCCTACCAAATTTTTCTCTTCTTGTTCTCTCCCGGTGTCCGGTGGCGGTTGCTCCTTTTCGACATGTGCCCCCTCTGCTACTTTCTCCGCCGGCACTTCTTTTGCAGCAACATCTTCAATTTCTATATCCTCAGCCTGGTCCCGGATGTCAATAGGCGAGTCTGGACCCTGGTCGGCTATCTCAAGGATTTCTTCTTCAAATTGCTCTTCTTCCTCATCTGTTGGCAATAGGAGAGGTATCGGACCAAGATTTAAAGTTTGGGCCGCTGTGATTACCTGCCCAAAGGTTGCCCCCGAAAGTGGCCCTTGGAACACGGCGGCTGGGGTTACGGTTGTTCCCGAAGGTCTGGATCTGGGTTCCCCAACTAATGCCTTGTGTTCAATTATTTGTTGTTGGTCCACTCCCGGACCTTGTGCTGCCTGAGCCCCGGAGACAATCTCCGGTCTTTGTTTTGTTTGCTGCTCTTCCTGTTCTGTAGCTTCTTCTTCTAGGTCCCAGAGGCCCACAACCTCTTGCTCTTTCTTCAGGACTTCCATCCCTGCTTATGTGTCTCCTCCCTTCAAGTTTCTGAATTTATCGGTTGCAAATAGATCAAACTCTTCTTCTAGAGGGGGACTGGCTGGGACCCCCGCCGGTTCTGTTTCTCTCTCTGGTTCCAGGGAACTAGAAGAGAGGATCTCCACCTCTTTGGGGAGGGATGCCCCTTGTGCCAATTCTGCCTTTGGCTGTTTGATATGCTTTCTTTTCCTCCGGGTGATTAGAGGCGGTCCCGCATCGACAATTGCTACTGCCTCCATGGGATCAACCCCGGTCGCCTTCATCATTAGGGCTGCCAGCAACAGGGAGGAAGGGTGACGAATTGGTCCGGACATAAGCGGGGGAGTGGCCAGCTTTGTAAATAGTTGCTCCCTCATTTGTTGTGAGGCTGCCACAGATTACTGAATCTATTCTTGTATAGGAGTCTGCTACGCGGAGGGGGTTAGGGCTATCCCCTTTCCTTTGACTGCGCCCTGTGTAGAAGTCCCGGCTGGTGAATATGTCCTGGCCCTCAGAGTCAATCTTAATACCGGTGATGGAGTTACTTTTGGTGCCGGTCGGGAACCCAGGCGCGCACTCTCGGGGCACACCCACTTGAAATATGTATGACTTCACTCGATAATTGCCCGAGTGAAGTCCTCAATTGTGTGATCTTCTTGGGTGGCCCAATTTATCACGGGCAGTGCCAATTTGTCAATCCCCTTTTTCCAGTACTGGGGATCTGTGGTAGGGGTGGTGTCAGAAAAGCCCTCTGGGAATCTCCAGAGCCTTAGCTCCTACATCATTCCAGCCGTCATTTGGTCATAATGCCAGCTTCGCACATCTACATCATCCTGGCGATCCGCCCAGAAGTCTTCCATGTGTGCTTGGTGGGGCTCCGAAGCCCGGGATAGCGCTGCTACAATTCGGCCATGCGGATCAAAGTTCTTTCGCGCCAGATAAAACTCCTACAAGTTGTAACATTTAAGCTCATTGTCTGCCTCCTTTGCGGCGGCCAGACTGCAGGTGTAGTTCTCACAGGAGATTGAGAACAAAACATTGGGGACCTTCTTTTGGGCCAAGAAGGTATGCAGCTCCATCATTTGCCTGCAATACTCCAGCAGCACGATCTTGTCCCCGCAAGGCCTAGGCAACAAGTAGGGTTTCTCGGAGAAGTCGGCGACCCTAATGTAGGTATGCTGCTACAACTGAATGTAGTAGTGCCCATAAATACTTACCAATTTTATCGCCTCAATATATAGGTGGTATCTGGTATCCCGGGTGGGCGTTAGCAGATGATAGTAAACAAAACAACCATTTACCCGGTAGTAACTGGGGAAGCTGGCCTCCCATTGGATCTGTGAGAAATGGTCCCACAGTTCTTTTTGTCCCAGACCAAATCCGAGGACGCCGTCTGTGAGTAGGTCGTTGGAGTGGGGCCTCTGCTGAGCCAAGGCCCAGAAAACATAAGAAGTCATGTAGAACTTCTTATTCTCGCTCAGCTGCCAGAACTGGGAGTCGACGTGGTTGGAAATAATGGTCGCCCAGTCGAAGAACTCTCCCTTAGTGGAGATGCCCAGTAGGAAATAGTACATCCACTTTGTAAATTCTTGGGCGGAGGGTTGCCCAAATACTCGAGCCAATGCAATCATCCCCATATGGATGATCTCTTTGAATTCAGAGCGGGGGATATCAATATTCATTCTTTTGGGGTCCCTCTTCGGGACTTTGAGCCAGTTGGCGTTTATATATGCCCGAGCGACATCCTCCAGCTCGGCGAATTATTTCAAGGCATCTGTCCTTGTGACCACCGTGGCCCGATCAAATTGTGGGATGCCCAGGCCCACTTGGAAAGTGACTGGGTCCAGGGACACCAGTGGAGTGGGGAACCCTGTGGGTTTAGCGGCTGCAAGCATAACAGCCCAGACAGAAGAGTTGTAGTTGGCTGCCAGTGCAAGAACAAGCTCCGGAGACTCCACGGAGCATGGGAA
>MU223256.1:94754-104924 GCA_018584345.1 Thuja plicata | reverse complement strand
AGGGACACCAGTGGAGTGGGGAACCCTGTGGGTTTAGCGGCTGCAAGCATAACAGCCCAGACAGAAGAGTTGTAGTTGGCTGCCAGTGCAAGAACAAGCTCCGGAGACTCCACGGAGCATGGGAAACAGGCTGCCCGGAGGATCCCGGAACCTCTGATATTTATTGCAAGTTGGTCTCCAGCCTGCCGCTGGATGTGCATTATTTTTACTAAGGCCTGCATTTCTGCCCAAGTCCCGACACTAGCGTCGGTCATCAGCTTCACTTTGCACTCGACCTTTGTGCTCACGATCTCATTGTCCTATACAAATTTCATTGTGAGGGGGAGCTTTGCCAGGGCCTTTTCCATCTTTGATTTTGCCGCTGCCCTGGTCTCTGTTGTGGTCAGCAATTTCGGGCTTCCGGGAGGAGAGGATGCAGATGCCTCAGACATGGTTGCAAATTGAAGTCCAGACCTGCGAGACAAAGTGACCGTCAGAATATATTTTATAATAAAATGAAACAATTACTCCGGGGTCCAGAGTTCTTACCACCGCGCCATTTGCTTTTCCTGAGAAGTTAGTTTTTCACAAAGATATCCGAAAAAGAAAAACATATCTTAAACTTAGGGTTTCCAACATATCTCCGGGTCTGGGAAATTTTACCACGCTTGCTGAAGACTTAGGGTGAGGGATAGTGAAAGGGGCCCGAGGCCCGGAGAAATGAACATTAACGAAATTGAATGAATGAGCAAGTGGTTGAGCCCACGTGGGCGCCACGTGGGTTGGCATTGAATAGATGTGATGGCACTGACAGCGGCACCGACTGGCCGAACGCACGAAAAGGGAAAGCCACTTGGCTAGAAGTGATTGCGTGCATGAGACATAAATGAGGCTCTGACAGCCTTGATGGAGGAGAGAGAAAACTGCCAGTTTGAAACTGGCCCCGAGCCGAGTTTCAAACAGGTGATTTTCTGCCTCGAAGCAAACTTGAAGGCAAAAACCAGAAGCAGGGGCGGCTCGACCAGCTCGTCGAGCCACCCGGAAGGATACACATAGAGCCAAGGGATATATACACAGAAGGGAGGAGATATACAAGGGATATCTATAGGAACATGTACATATATATATGAATATACACATACGGGAAAACTCCCGCAGGAAAATCGGACAAAATAGAAATGGAAATATACAATTATTTACATCATGTACATGATATCTATAAACTATTTACAGACCATTTACAGGTATTACTTCTGCACAGAAGGCGGACAACCTTCTGGCAGAGCCAACCCACCAACGGGTGGCAAAACCAGAGAACAAAGGCAGGACACGACAGAAACAAAGCAAGACGGAAACAAAAACAAGCAAACCCACAGAAAACGAGGAAAATGAAAGAAAAACAGAGAGGGGAGCAGAAGAACTAACATGAAAATGCAGGCGGAGGAAGGAAAGATTACCAGGAGAACTCTGCAACAGCTCGAATTGTTAGATTGTCAAGATCACCACCATGAAACACTAGCGTACGTCTGAGAACAGTAGAAGGTGTTAAGCTCTGATTATCACAAATCTCTCTGTAATTTCTCTGCTAATCGCTTTGAAATCGCTCTATTTCGCTCTAAGTGCTCGAAGGTTTTAATCACGGTAAATGTGAAAATGACAGGTAGGTTCTATTTATACCCACGGTAAAAGCAATCCTCCTCCTTTCGGAGATTTTAGGTTAAGCGCAACCTCCGGACTCTGGGCCCGGGGAGTCCTTACGATGATATTCCTAAGACTTAAGAACATCATAGCAAAGAGTCCCGGAGTCCGGAGTCTGGCCTCCCAACAAAAGAAAAAATAGCCTCTGGGATCCGGGATCCCAGAGGGGAAAACCGAACAAAGAACATAACACACCGGGGAGAAAACCCCGGAGAAAGAAAGCAAAAGGGAAAGGGGAAAAGAAAGACAAGGCAAAAGCCGCAGCAAAAGTGAAACAAAGAAAAAAAAGGGGGGACCCAACATTTTGCACACAAAATGTAGGGACGGGGATGCAGGGCATAACAGACTCCACTATGACCTCCGATGAGCTAAACAAGGGCACCCAAGACCTTGTTGATTTGCTCTTAAAGGGGTGTGTGGGTGTGCTCTCCCAACACAATATCTAAATCCCACTATTTGATTGTTTGAATGCAAACTAAAATGCAATCTAGTGATGGATAAAGAACTCAAGAACAAGTATGGGGAAACTTGTCTCAAGCCTCTACCAAATGATAGAAATGAAAATGCAAGTTATACTAAGATGTTATGCAAGATTACATGAAAACTAGAAACTAGATTCATTCACCATTATCCTAGCATGTAATATCTAGATTCAACAATGCAATAGTATGAAAATGAACTAAGAATTTTAGAACTATTTTAGCATGATAAAAATGCATAAATGAAGATGCTTTGCTCTTGAAAAAGGCCTCTATTTATAGAGTTTTTTGAGGAGAGAGAGGGCTTGGATAAGG
Source organism: Thuja plicata (assembly GCA_018584345.1). Taxonomy (NCBI): domain Eukaryota; kingdom Viridiplantae; phylum Streptophyta; class Pinopsida; order Cupressales; family Cupressaceae; genus Thuja; species Thuja plicata. The sequence goes on along the minus strand of MU223256.1, from coordinate 102,453 downwards.
TGGCGCTCATGTGGCATCCACATAGGTGCCACATGAGGGACACATAAGTCATGCAAGAGGCTCACTTTGCTCACACATATGTGAGCAACTTTGGATGTGATGGGTCAAAGTGTACTTAAAGTACATATGTGAAGGATCTTGTAAGGTGTAAGAGGGTGTAAGAGTTTTGGGCCAATGAGACACTTTTAGAAAGTGTAAGAAGGTGTCATCATGGGTGTAAGAAACCTTGTTGGCACCAAATAAGAAATTATGTGGAAAGTCAATTTTTTGGAAATTTGCTCACATATGTGTGAGCAAATAATTAAGACTAATTGTTGTAGGAATTAAGAAATTAGCTTAATTAACCTTGGTTAATTAATAAATAGGTTTATTTGGTGAGAGTGATGTGAGGTAGGGTAGGATCTAGGTTCAAATTAGCTTAATCCAACTTAATTTGAATTAATTGTGGTTTAGTAGAGTTTAAGTCATGTGGAGGAATAAATAAATTAAAAATTTATCTAAAGGGGATTAATGAGGGATAATGTATTAAATAAGATTTAATACATTAAAAGGGATAGTATTTAAATTGAATTCAAATACTTAGGAGAATGAATCATATTTAATTAAATAAATTTAATTAAATAGATAGAAGAATATAACAAATATAATTAATTAAAATTAACTATGATGTTATGAGAATATTAATTAAATTAATATAAGGACGATTTTGGACATCTACATTTTGCCCCTCTTTGATACATTGTCGAAAGTGACATTGCGTCAAAGAAAAGAAAATAAGATGCCCCAGAAGATTCAGAAAACCTACGGCGACGAGAGCGGAGGAGGGTGCCCCCTCGAGAAAATAATAGGAAAAAATATATAATTTTTTAATAAAATTTTCTTAAAAAGGCAAGAAAAAGGGGGAAAGTAGGCCAATTGCATGACATGTCAAAGAAAAATAGAGGAGAAATGGGGAGCAGAAGATAAAAAGAGGAGATCGATGGAAGAAATGGGTCCTAAAGGGCTATAAATAGTCCACTGGGGCCCATGGACAAGTCACTTTCACCCTCAAAGAGCAAAAGAGAGAAGAAAAAGAGAGAGCCATGGTAGCACAGCGAGAGCGAGCACAGCTTGGAGAGCACGTCCGGGTGTACCAGCGGCCGGTAGACGCAAGACCACCGGTGAGTAGTCAAGCGCCCACCTTTGCATTAAGTTTTTTAATGTTTTGCAAGTAGTTTAGAGTGTAATAAATGCTCATAGAAAAGCGCATAGTGTAGACAGTGATCACCTGTTTGCCATCTGCATAGACGGCGATCAACAAACTGTCATCTGTGTAAATGACCGACAGGCGATGGTCATCTGCACAAATGTAGTTTTAGGTTAACTCAGTCTACGATGGCAGCGAGAGAAAAAGGCAAGGCAGAGACAGCGGTTTTCAAAACTGCCATCTACGCAGAAAGAAAGACGGCAACCTAGACTGCCGTCTCCGCAGACTGACGTCTGCGAAGATCGGCCATCTGCGCAGACCAGCGACTGTGAAAGTTCACCGTCTACGAGGGTCAACCGTCGTCTGCGCAAATTGACCCATAAAAAGAATAAGGAGGAAGAAGAGGAAAGACAAGGGTCTGGGAGCATTTTTCAATGCACCGGACAGGCCTGGGGCATGTTTCAATGCCCTAATATGCTATCTGATTGCTGACATGGGTTTGTTGACTGCAGGAGGATACAATCAAATTCTGAGCGAGGGAATGTTATCCAATGACGATGGCGCTGGAGCAGCACTTGACAGCAGTAGAGTGGGGGATAGTGACACTATGTGGGCTGGAGCACGTGCGGCATTGGCCGCACCTACGAGCGCATAATGCGCTCATGTCTACACTGATAGAGAGGTGGCACAACACCACCTCTAGCTTTCACTTCCCGATAGGGGAGGCTACTATTACCCTCCATGATGTATGAAGGATTTACAGAGTGCCCATTCGGGGGGTCATACCCGAGTATTGCATGGAGGGGTCTCAGCCATACATGGAGATGGTGATGAGGAGGAGATATGCAGATCTGTCGATTACACGATAGTGGATGTCTTGGGCAAAGGCTATGGACATGGAGCCACAGCCACAGCGGCTAGCATTGTACCTGGCAAGTTTGATAGACAGACGTCTTATGCCTGATCATGCAGGCAAGGGATTCCCGATTGGCTGGGCTCAAGTTTTGAGCAGTATGGTGGAGGATGGTGACCAGTACTACTGGGGGTATGTTATCCTCAGATAGTTATATTATGACTTACATATGTGCGCTTACCGTAGAGGGAGAGGAATAGGGCCCAGATGCACACTGCTATTAGTATGGGCTTGGGAGCATATAGCGGTCACACGACCGATCCAACATCAGGAGACCTGGGCAGTGTATGAGTCATATGTCTGCCAATACATGCCACCTATCAGCTATGAGGCCACAGATTCAGTAGGGTATTGGAGGCGCCGGCTAGACAAGATGGGAGCAATCACATGGGCTCCATATGCAGCGTGTGAGGCCTGGGGCCATGAGGCCCCATAGCAAGGCGTATATGCAAAGGACAGGTTTTATGACTCGTATTAAATGAGGTTCATTTAGACAAACTGCTGGCTATTTGGGAGGATAGCTTACATGATCTTGCACTACATGCCATCCCAGGTGCGGTGGCAGATGGGACAGGTTCAGGAGGACATACCAGACGGGTTCCCACACCCATTGGTTACCCTCAAGGTGGGGAGTGTCTGGGGGATGGGAGCAGATCCTTGTATAGCATGAGGGTCCTTCATGGGCATGATCGAGGTGCCCTGGATCAGAGCACGGGAGTCACTGCTAGATGCACATGTGGTACTGGCATATGCACAGTGGTGGGCGACACACATGCCGATTAGACTGACAGTGCCAAGGGTTGTACAGCCCGATGAGCAGTCGGGACTCAGAGGGGATAGACAGGGGAGATGATGACGAAGGAGATGGGGGAGATGGAGGAGATGGAGGGGGTAGGAGGAGAGTCTGGGCAGAGTGGCAACACCATAGCAGAGAGGATAGGTGCAAATACCTACAGGTGGAAAGCCACCGATTATACCCGGTGCACAGGGATAGGACCAGGGAGCACCAGCACAGGGGCCACCACCGCAGGGTCCACCACCATAGGGGCCAGCACCACAGGGACCACCAGCGCAGGGTCCACCACCATAGGGGCTAGCATCGCAGGGACCACCAGCAAGATAGGGACCACCAGCGGGCTTTGTATCCTAGGAGACATACGAAACTATGATAGCAGAGCGAGACAACCTATAGACAGAGCTAGGGAGGGTTCACGGTTTACTGGCAATCGCACAGGCTATAGTTAGTAGCCTACAGGTAGAGGTGACACGAGTGCAAGGAGAGTTGGCCTCAGAGACAGCTTAAGGGGATAGTGCCCAGCGGGCACTAGAAATTTTTCAGGCTCGGGTGGACAGCGGAGAGTTAGCCGTCATTGAGGAGTATGGGGACTGGGAGGAGGAGCGAACAGGGATGATAGCATAGATAGCAGCTTTGATAGCAGAGTGAGATCAAGAACGCAGGTAGGCTAAGGATTACAGGGCAGACCATGATATAGCATGGCAGGCAGGGACAGCAGCAGGGGTAGAGCAGATGATGGCCGATGCTATGGACGCCCGGAGAGAGGCGGGACACAGGGGCAGAGAGGCCGCATATTATATGGGTTTGTATTATGGAGTAGTGCCAGAGGGGGCCCGGGCGCCTACATACTCAGAGAGGTCACAGTCAGCCAGCACAGGGAGAGCATCACAGGGGTTAGTGGGTTTACCGTCACATCCCAGTAGTGGTGCAGGGCCATCACAGCTACCGCCATGATTCCTCTCAGATTTTTGGATACACATTTTTGACAGTTTTGACACATGATGTACGATGACACTTTTGAGATATATACATGGACATTATTTTGGACTATGGACTCTTATGGTTATGCATTTTTAATAGTTTTACATGCTTATGATGGATGTATTTATGATGTTTATGTTTATCGTATATGATGTTTACTGACATGCAGGATATGATGAATATATGTATGTATGGTAAGACTGACAATTTTGTGATGCAGGGATGAGATGCAGATTTATGTATGATATGATAATGCTTATATATGTATGGATGATGTGGAAAATGTTTTATATGATGTTATAAATGTTATGAATGCAAAAAAATGGAATGCAAATGCAAATGGTTATAAATGTTTTAATACAATGTAAATGATGTAATAAATACTACATGAATAATGTAAGCTATAATGGTGAATTTTGTAATGATGTAATATATATGATGGTTAATGAATGATAATGTAATGATTAATAATTAATGAACGTAATGGATGCAATGTGAGACAAATATATAATGATTAATGATTAAGGACTAATGAACAATGCTTAATGACTACAATGTGAAACAAATGTATAATGATTAATGGTTAATGCTTAAGGATTAATGAATAATGATTAATGATTAATGATTAATGACTACTGATTAATGATAAATGAATAATGCTTAATGATTAATGATTAATGAAACTAATGATTAATGGACTAATAGAATGAGCAATGCAAAATATATAATAATGCAAATGATTATGGACTAATGATCAATGTAATGACGCATGAAACTAATGAATAATTCAAATAATTAAGGACTATGTACCAATGTGATGAACAATGACTAATGAAATGAATGGATAATTACTAATGAAATAATCAATGTAAAAGATAATGACTGAATGAATGCAATGGATGCAAGATGAATGAGGACACTATTTTTTGTGTGTATCACAAAAATCTGATAAAATCACTTAGATGACTGGATAGGGAGAATAAATAGAAACCTTTACCAAGAGCAAAACCATAATGCAATATGACTTAACTACTTATGCAAAGACTAACTACATGATAGTGGGATTAATACCGTGTTAATGTTGGAGAGCACACCCTAGTTTGATATTGCAAAAGGAGTTATGCACTATATGCTAGAAAACATAAGTGACATGGTTCCTTTGCATGGACTAGACTCTCAAACAAATAGATTGTTAGGAACAAGAATGTGAGATATTAGATATGAAGAGACCTATGAAATGTTACTTATGAGGAGATGCAGTACACCCAGATCTTGTAAGGGATTATGGGATGCATGAATCCTGCCCCCAGTGAGGCATACATAGTCATAACTAAATATTAAAACATAAATGCCCTAACAAACTATGATAAATAGATCATACCAAAAAAGACACGTATTTCACTAGATACTCACCATAACGAACCAAGATATAGAAGATCGAGGCTGTCACAATAAGGACATAGTAAAATACAAGATAAAATTAACAAAAAGGCATCCTGACCAAATGGTCATTCAGTCCAAAAGTTCTTGCCATGAACAATTTGATGGGATGATTGATAGGATAGCCGACACCGGAAGGATTCATCCTGATGGGCTAAAGATTTGATTGATAGAGAATGGAAATTCACTGGCAATTGCTTGTGAATAGAATGATCATAGGAAAGTCAATCATTCTACTAATTTGATGTAAAATATTTGTGATCACTGTGTCTAGAATAAAAGCTCAGTTTTGTGATTTGGTAAGCTCAGTCGTGCGAGAATCATTATTGCGGAAGCGATAGAGTGGTCCAAAGACTACCTGCACAAATATGGGTAGCGACACTTATTATGAAAAGGCAATGCAAGTGGTATAGATAAATGGCGGGAATTGATGGTGGATCTGACTACGCATGGCACCTGAAATAGATTTTCACCATGGTACTTATCCATTGCGCCACCGAAGTGGTTTTCATAGATGGACAAATTTTTCTCTTTCTCTTTTTTTTTGATTTTTTTATTTCTTTTCAAGCTTTTGTATTTTTAATGCTTTTTTGATATTTTCTGATTTTTTTTCTTTTTTGAATATTCTGAATGTTTTTGGAAGTTTTGTTTTTTTAATTTTTTTGAATTTTTTGCTTTTCTGATTTTTTTGGATTTTCTGACTAATTTCTACTGTACAATAGACTACTGAATGATCAAGCATAGAAGCGCTTGAGATGTACAATATTTATAGGATCAGGGAGTGGATCTCCCTTTGGAGATGCAATCTGATAGGCGTCAAAACCATACTTTGTTGTAACAATGAAGGGACCCAACCAATTAGGTTCAAACTTCCCTTTCTTTTCTCTATTCTGAAGGTTCTTCATGTTATGTTGCAGGACAAGATCACCAACCTCAAAGTGACGAGGTTTGATCCTTTTATTAAACTAAAGGCAAAGGTGATTTTGATACACACGGAGGTGGTCTAGGGCACTGACGCATCTCTTATCAAGGAGTTCTAGCTCTTGCAAGTGGTCAACTCTGTATTCTTCTTCGGACAACAGATTCTTCAGAGAGACTCTAAGGGAAGGGAGCTCAATTTCAATGGGTAGAATAGCCTCAGTACCATAAACAAGGGCAAAGGGAGTGGCTCCCATGGGGGTTTGAATGGAGGTTAAGTAAGCCCAAAGGGTGGGATTGAGGTGAAGGTGCCAGTCACGGCCAGCTTCATCGACAATCTTCTTGAGGATTCTGAGAATGGTTTTATTCGTAGCCTCAGCTTGACCATTGCTTTGTGAAAAGTACTTGGAAGAAGTATGGTGGGTAATGTTGAACTTCCTACGTAGCTCTGTGACATCCTTGTTTTTGAAAGGTCCTCCATTATCAGTAACAATGTCCTGAGGAATGCCATAGCGACAGATAAGATAGTTTAGGATAAACCTCGAAATCTATTTTCCAGTAGTGTAGGTGAGAGGAACAGCTTCAACCCACTTGGTAAAGTACTCTGTGGCAGCCAGGATGTATTTATGGCCATTGGATGAATTAGGGAAAATTTGGCCAACAAGGTCGAGACCCCAACGTGAAAAGGGCCAAGGGGTGATGGTGGGTTGGAGTGCTTGAAAGGGAGCGTGTATCAAATCGCCATGCTACTGAAAAGGTACACACTTCTTCACATAGTTGTAGGCATCTTGCTCCATAGTAGGCTAGTAATATTCAGTGCGTAACAACTTCTTGGCTAACGTAAGTCTACTAGAATGAGCCCCGCAGATTCCTTAGTGTACCTCCTCTAAGGATGTTTGTGCTTCATCTGAATTCAGACACCTTAAAAGAGTTCCATTGAAATGCTTTCGATAAAGAGTATCAGCGAGGATTGTGTATTGGGAAGTTTGGAGAATGAAGGTTTTACGTTGATTACGCGTTAAAGTAAGTGGGGTATGTCCATCACACAAGTAGGAATATATCTCTTGGTACCACGGGGAATTAGGATCAGCAATTTCACACACCATTTCAGAATTCGGCGTGTCATAGGCAGGGACTGTAAGATTCTCAACAAGAAACTCACACTGTGCACGTTGTTCTGGCATGTTGATCAGAGACCCAATTGTTGCCATTGCATCTGCTGATTTGCTGTTGGCACGAGGAATCTGTTGAAATGTTAGGTCAGTAAAATGTGTCTTGAGATCTTCAACAGTACGACGATAGGGAAGCAGCTTGTCATCCTTTGTTTGATATTCATCGATAACTTGTTTGATAACCAATTGTGAATCACCAAGCACCAATAACGTGAGAATCTGCCATTGTATGGCCTGTCAAAGTCCAAGTACAAGGGCTTCATATTCTACAATATTATTGGTACAAGGAAATT
>MU223256.1:45306-63163 GCA_018584345.1 Thuja plicata | reverse complement strand
ATTTATTTATTTATTTATGAGGAGATAGTTATTATATGTGTACATATATATATTCTTATCTATATATAAATAGAGATGCATCTACAGGTGTTTTCCTTTAGGATGCAATTATCAACACTAATCCTTTGAGTCAAATAGTCCTTTAATGGATTTATAAATTATTTAACTTAGAAATGCCTATCTATTTAACTACGGAAATATAGGTTCAAATATATTTAGTTTCTGATTTAGATAAGATGACTAGTGTAATATTTTCATATTCCTTATCACTCCTTATCACATAAGATATCTTTATTAAACCTCCTCATCTTTTTAGATGATTCTCTTGTCTAAGGTAGTTTAGTTTTATACTTCCATTAGTATTTCTTCCCTTTCCCTCTATCTCCCTTTGGTCTCTTTACATTCCCTTTTTTGAATCTATAACCCTTCATCTAGATGGTTCTTGACTGTCGAGGCTATGTATCTCTTCACTTCCTTCCTTCCTTCTCTTCACTCTATTTATTAAGCTCTCCCCAGACCTTTTCTTAGCACCCATCCCTTAGTACCTCACACCTTTTGCTAGTTAATATTTCTACTCCCATTAAATTGAGAGGCCCAGGGTGCAGATTGCCTTTAATGGGGCAATAACAGGTAAAAGAATAGAGAATACCCTTCTCTCTTCCCACTTTTTGGTAATCAGAGCCATTTATAGATTTTTTAGGGAGATACATCTTTTTTAACTTTGAAAGGTATAGAATTAACTCTAAGATCCCAAGTCTTTTCATAGTTGTAGCCTTTTAACTTTGGATAGAGACTTTGTGTTGTAGGATTTCAAAAAAATCTATTTAGGGGACCTAGAAAAGGTCATGGCTAATATAAGAAATGACCTAACTATTCCCAAACCATTCTTTTACAACACTCCCATCATTGGGAGAGACCAGTACACACATATCCTATTTTATGCACTAAAGATTTAGAATATTTAGTGGGCTGGGCTCCCATTGTTAAAAGAAAATTGCAATTTTTGCTCTACTTTTGTCATGTTTGTTCTCCTGAAGCCTCGAATTGGATTGATAACTTTATTTTAGTAGATGAAATGACTTCTTGGGAAACTAAGGAAGAGTTAATCTTTTGTTTAGAACAACCATACCTTCACACACACCTCAATGTGGAGAACGAAGATGATTCCATGTAATAAGGATTCACAGAAACATCCCTTTTGTTTCTTTAGTTACTCAGACTCTGCAAAGAGTGACAGATTTAAGATGACAAATATTTGTTTTTATTTGAGATTCGTAAAGCAAATACTGGTTTTTGAGATAGCTCTTCAATTGAAAATAATTTATAACTAACACATTTTTTGGGAAAATGATTTTGTATTTTCAATACTAACAAGGAGTACTATTATTAGATTTTTGTATCCAAAGTGGTTGAGATGTGGAGGGAATGAGAAGTCAAAATAGGGTAAAGGATCTCCAAATACTACAAAAAGACAAATTTTCCAGAGCAAATAGACAACAAATTTTTCAAGATACAAAAAGGTTGAATGTAATTAAGAATTTAAAACAAAATAAAGGGAATTCCCTTCAAATTTTGTACCTATTATTAATGAAGGTGTGCCTTCATGCGTTTGATGTAAATGAGGGAATTCTCTCATAGAAACCATTATTTATCTTTAAGATTTGGACTATGGTCTCGGGCAAGACTCGATGTTTTCTTCTCCATTCGTTCCTACCAGTGCCTGCAGTGAATGGAGTTTTTTATAAATTTTTAATAGTAATAAAATTCATTGGCTTCGGCCTTTTACAGATCAAAATAAAAATTATATATATATATATATATATATATATTAGAGGAGTAGATCCCTCAAAAGAGGGGCATCTTAGTATTTTTAAATAATTTTTACTAGAAAATGTAAAGGGAAGAAAAATTTAAAAATAGAAAATACACAAAGAAACCCAACTATGGATTCCTCAAGAATAAATAAGAAAATATTGGATGAAAAGGGGAGACTGTGTAGAGTTAAATAAAAAATGGGGTTCAACCCTAGAATCATTCCAACAATAGAAAATATGAAGGTTCAATCATTAATACTTTTAAGTAAACACATAAAAATTGAATAAAGAAACACATTTACATTCCATACTTAAGAAATGGGATTTAAAACTATGAAGAACAAGAGAGATAGATAATATAATATGGGTCATTCATCACATTCCTTCAAAACTGAAAACAAATTATTACTTACATTTTGAATGTCTAATCAACAAAGAAGGTATGTCATATCATACATTATAAGAATGAAAAAAATCACTAGAATAATTTGAAGACAAATTTCCTTAGAATCCTTTTATTTCTTTGCATATGGGTTCAAAGCCCCACAAAATTCTCTATAAAATTTGCTACATGTTTTCTAAAAATACTTTTAATCACAACCCTTTATCACTTAACCCCTTTTAGAATGTATAATTTTTTCAATTTATGCCTAGAAATATATCTCTCCCTTCCTATGACTATTCAATTACCCTTTTGGGGGCTTACAAACATTTTGAAAATAAACTAAAATTAATCATGTCAATAAATGGGGTTGAGGGCCTAGCTTTATTGGTGAGATTTTCATTTGGTAAAGAAAAAGGTCACGAGGTCTATTCTCCCCCAGCTCATGTGGTACTAGAGGACATGACATGCCAATTCCACCAGTCACATTAAAAAAATCTCCCGACACATTGCGGTTTATAGGGGGTGTTATACCCAATTCCTACAGTCTTAAAAAATCATGCAAATAAACATAGGTAGATATTCCTTACAAACATTAGGAATAGTAATTGCAATAAATATTAACTCTTCATGCAATTTATAGGAACACAATTGCCAAAAATATTTGGCATGCATTAGTTATAGATGTACATTTCTTTTATGTTTACCAAGATCAACTAGCACAAACTAAAATAGAAACCATTAGCATAGAACTGAGCCAAATAATATTATAAAAAAGTTAAGTAAAATTTAAATATATTATTGCATATATAGGCAAGCTAGGGGAGGTATACAAGTTGGATACCACAACTTACTCGCCGACAAAGATAGCACCCTTGTGAGCACACTTGACAAGTGTGCAAGAAAGTGGCTAATGAGAATGTAATAGGCATCTTCAACATGTATCAACTAGAGAAGTGAGACAAAGGACTAAAATACATAATTAAAATTAAGATGATGTGTGAATAGGTCAATCTAGAAAGTGTCTAACTAGCTAGGTACCTACACTATTTACTCTAACACATTCCTCTTCATAATTTGATTAAATATTTCATGAAAATGTGATTGTTCTACCTCTTCTAAGGATTTCAAATAGGTCACTTTTTTCATGTAAATTATCTTGTAGTTCAATGATTTTTCTCTCTAAAATGAAGTCTACACATGTAGATCTATCATATGTATCTCTACTTATTTCTTATCATCATCTATTTTTGTAAAATAAGGACCATTAATCTCCTTGAGCTCACCATCAACCAACCTCCAATTTATTTAACGCCAAAATATTTATTTTTCATTAGAATTTTATCATTGTGATCTTTGATCTTCTAATCCTCTAGATTAGGAATGATTTTATGTTGAATAGAGGTAATCTCAAATTTTTTAAATAAAATATTTAACTCATTCTTCCCCTCTTCCTTCCTTTTTTTTACCATTATCAATCACTCCATGTGTCATATATTTCAATTACAAATTACCCATTCATTCAATATTTTACATCTATCTTTTTTCATCATATTGATCCACAAGATTAATGTTATCTCTTATTGCCACATTATTTTTGAGAGGAAAACCATTGAATATTCTACCTATAAATGTACTTAATTTATCCACCATTTTATACAAACATAATACTTAAAAATTATAATCTATCTTGAAGCTCATTTATATTCTACAATTCACTATAATAAGTAAGTGGAGCCTTTCCCCCAACACTCAGCATAAATAATTAACGGAAAAGATCATCTATATGGTATTGAGTTCAAACCCTCTACAATACAAAGAAACACTGTATATTCATCAAGCCTTGGATAATACAATCATGTCATTGTAAAGATACAACAATCTTTGTTAGGATTTCCCTTATATGGTGGAGGTAGCTCAAGTTCAAAAAAACATTGTAGAGGATGAATCCCAATTTCTTCGTTTATTTGATCTTTTTTCTACTATGTCAACACAACAAATACAACTTTCTGGAGGTGTCCTAAAAACACATTTTCACCATCTTTGTGATATCAACCGTAGAAGAGAATTAAAAATTTATACATACTCCTCTAGCACCTTCCACAAAGTGAGTTTGTTTTTCATTAGCATTAGTAGATGTGTATTGAAGTCTCATTAATAACAATAGCAAAATTGAGGAGCATAAGTTATAGGATCTAAGGGACATCAATCATAAAGAAGAAATAGAATTTTATACTTACTCCTCTAGCACCTTCCACAAAGTGATTTTTTTCTTTAACATTAGTAGACGTGCATTGAAGTCCCAGTAATAACAGTGGAAAATTTGAGGAGCATGATTTATAGGATCTAAGTGATATCAATCATAGACTTAGATAATTAAAAATTTATACATAATCCTCTAGCACCTTCTCCAAAGTGATTTTTTTTTCTTTAGAATTAGTAGACTTGTATTGAAGTCCAAGTAATACCAATGGAAAATTTGGGGAGAATAAGTTATAGGATCTAAGTGATATAAACCGTAAAAGAGGATTAAAAATTTATACATAATCCTCTAGCACCTTCCACAAAGTGAGTGTTATTTACTTTAGCGTTAGTAGACATGCATTGAAGTCCTTGTAATAGCAATGACAAATTTGAGGAGCATAAGTTATAAGATCTAAGTGATATCAATCATAGAAGAGAATTAAACTTTTATACATACTCCTCTAGCACCTTCCAAAAAGTGATCTATTTTTCTTTAACATTAGTAGACGTGTTTTTAAGTCCCATTAATAAAAATGGAAAAGTTGAGGAGCATAAGTTATAGGATCTAATTCATATCAATCATAGAAGAGAATTAAATTTTCATACATAATCCTCTAGCACCTTATACAATGCATGTGTTTTTTCTTTGGCATTAGTAGATCTGTATTGAATTCCCAGTAATAACAATGGAAAAGTTGAGGAGAACAAGTTATAGGATTTAAGTGATATCAATCATAGAAGAAAATTAAAATTTTATACATACTCCTCTAGCACCTTCCATAAAGTGATTTTTTTTTCTTTAGCATTAGTAGACATGTATTGAAGTCCCAACAATAACAATGGAAAACTTCATGAGCATAAGTTATAGAATCTAAGTGATACAAACCATAGAAGAGGATTAAAAATTTATACATACTCCTCTAGCACCTTCCACAAAGTGAGTTTTATTTTCTTTAGCATTAGTATATGTATTTTGAATTCCTAGTAATAACAATGGAAAAGTTCAGGAGCATAAGTTATAGGATCTAAGTGATATCAATCGTAGAAGAGAATTAAAATTTTATACATAATTTTCTAGCACCTTCCACAAAGTGATTTTTTTTTCTTTAGCATTAGTAGACGTGTATTGAAGTCCCAATAATACAAATGTCATAGTTAAGGAGAATAAGCTATAGGATCTAAGTGATATCAATCATAGAAGAGAATTAGAATTTTATACATACTCTGTTACGATAATGGAAAGGATGTGTACTAAGAGGGGAGGGGTGAATCACTACCCTTAAAATGTTTTCAATCAAATCTTTTAATATTTGTTCTTCATTAACTGACTAAGTAGATTTGCATGTACCAAACATAAAGTATCAATGCTGAAATGTAAATGCATGTAAAGTAAACAATACACTTACATAAGATTAAATGCTCATGACACTAGTATTTTGGTATCACAAAAAACCCATGTTAGAAGGTAAAAACTACGGTGGGGATGAGACCCACAAAACTTCACTACTGCAAAAATAAAGTTAGCCTGTTAAAGCTTTACAAAATGATCATTTGTGATGATCTTACCCTGTTAGGAGTAACAATAATATCGATTAGATCTATGTCATGTGAGTATTTTGCAACACAATCTATGTGTGCACTCGGTTAAGAGATTTACAATAAGACTGTTAAGTCTACTTTGTTAAGAGATTTAGGATTCTATTACAATTGTTAGAGAGTAACAAAAATTTGATCTGAAACATATACAATCTCAATATTGTTGATACAGATCCATTAAGCTCATAAAAATATATATCTCATCAATGTGAACGATAATACCTTCTTCTTTGTTCTGCTCGGTAGCCTTGCCTTAGTTTTGTAAACTAATTTTTGCAATGTAGTATCTTTATGAAAATCCCTTGTCTGATCTCTAATGTTTGTAGTATAGAGGATACTTGATCATTTCTTGATCAACATACTTAACAAAACTTGACATCCATACAATTATATATCAAACAATATGACCTAATTAGGGTTTTATATTATATCCTTATCCTAAGATCAACAATATACAAAACTTACCTTGATCATCTACACATAGGAGACATAAATAATTAAATTTGTATATCTATAATTAATTTCCTCCTCAATCATGTAAGCCGTTATCTAGGTCAGCTAAAATGTTATTACATAGATTAATGTGTCATAACAAACTTTTAGGTGGTCTTTTTTCCACTCGATTATATATATTTCTCAGTGCTTGATGATGCTTTGTATATTGGTTATATTGGTGCTTGGTTATGCTTGTAGCTCAGTGTTGTCTTCTGCTCGGTTTAGTCTGTCTACTCGGTAATCACTATACTCAAGTTACTCTAAGTGTGATCAGTGCTCTCGGTTGACTCTGTACTTTGGTGATTAAACAAACTATCTTGTTTGTGCCTTTGTTACTGACTGTTCATTATGTCTGCTTGATAATTAATGAAAATTTTTGTATATGTATATGACCTCATATAGATTATTATATTATCCCCCTTTTACTATACATATATACATATATTTTCCAATTTTTTAAATTAATGACAAAAGGCATATAACTTACAGTTATCAAAAATATTGGGATGGGAATTCTTGAGATTTTTCAATAATTTCTCCCATTTTCCTTCAAATGCTCGAGGGTGAGTAGATCTAGATTTAGCTAAGTAGGCATATCATATATGCTTTATGTCACTGATAGATCTGGGGTGGCAATGAGATTCTTTTCTTTTGTCACATGTTTTTGCATCATGACTAAATGTAGTAGTAACATCACCTGGAGCTTGGTTCCTTTCTCTCTGAGTTGTTCCTCTTCTTTATGTAGGTCTAGTCTTAACCACTTGTTCTAAAGTACCTTGGTGCAATGAATCTACAATGCATGTTTCTCGGTTGAAAGACTTTATGCACTAGCCTTTAGATCTTGACCTATTTGCTTTATCTTTTCACTAATCTCAGTAGTGAAGTGGTCTAATGTGCATAAATTATGTAGAATAGTAGTGGATTATAATATGATTTCTTCTAAACTATTTACAAGTTATGAGAAAGTTACCTTATGTCTGCCACTGCTTGATTGATATTTTCTGTAACCTTATATTGGATCTTCTTCTCTTCTTGTTCTTCTAGTTTCTTCTTAGCATCAATATTAGGATGGTCAATTGCCTTGGTGAGAAGTTCAAGTTTTTCCAGTATGGGGTCTCATTCATCAATTTTTATATCCAGTACAACCTTCATTAAGATCTCATTTTCTATCTTTAGTACTTGAGCACTCTTTGCTTCTAGTCTAAGCTTGTCTTGTGCTTCCTTTCTGGTGCAAAGTTCACCATATTTCTTTAGTTTTTCTGGATCAAGTGTCTTTGGATCTTATTTAGGAATCTCTATAATCTCATCTAGTGTAACTACATCCTTGTTTCCTTTCTTCTTCTTCTTCTTCTTCTTCTTACCTTGACCATTTTATGATGGTGAAAGTGCTAAAGCTAACTGAGCCTTTTCTCAGATTTTGACTTTGATTTCTTGGTACTCAGTGTGATACCTTGGTGAGGTGCCTCGATAACTATCCTTGTGTCTATAGTATATGTATCTACTATTTTGTTAGGATTTTTTGTCTTACCTTTACCTTTGTCCTCTACAACATCAGTGGTATCCTTAGGTGTATCATCTTGTGTCACCCCACCACTATGCTTGGTCTCTTTACCGTGATCTTTACCCTTATCTTTAGTTGTATTTATTATCTACTTAGGTGGCTTCTGTGGTGTTGTGGTATTAATCTCAATTGCTTTGACCATAATAGGTAATTGGCTAGATACATTCGCTTGGGCGACTTGTGATATATCTTGCTCATCAATACTCAGTACTCATCATTTCCTTTATCCCAACAATTGGTATCAAAGAAACATAAATTTGATCTAAAACATAGACAATCTCAATATTGTTGATACATATCCATTAAGATCATAAAAATATATATCAACTCAATGTGAATGATAATACCTTCTGCTATGTTCTGCTTGGTAGCCTTGCCTTAGTTCTGTAAACTAATTTCTACAATGTAGTATCTTTCAAAAAATCCCTTGTCTGATCTCTAATGTCTATAGTATGGCAGCTACTTGATCATTTCTTGATCAACATACTTAACATAATTTGACATCCTTACAATTATATATCAAATGATATGACCTAATTAGGGTTTAAAAATTACATTCATATCCCAAGATCAACGGTGTACAAAATTTACCTTGATCATCTACACATAAGAGACATAAATAATTAAAGTTGTATATCTGTAATAAATGTCCTCCTCAATCATGTAAGCCGTTATCTAGGTTGGCTAAAAATTTGTTACATAGATTAATGTCTAATAACAAACTTTTAGGTGGTCTCTTTTCCACTTGGTTATATCTATCTCTCGGTGCTTGGTGATTCTTTGTACCTCAATTATACTGGTGCTTGGTTATGCTTGTAGCTTGATGTTGTCTTCTTCTCGATTTAGTCTATCTACTTGGTAATTAGTGTACTCAGTTTACTCTAAACATGATCAGTGCTCTTGGTTGACTCTGCACTTCGGTGATTAAACCGACTATCCAGTTTGTGACTCTGTTACCGAATGTTCATTATTTTTGCTTGATAACTAATGACAACTTCAATGTGCAATTGGAGTAACATACTCCTCTAGAACCTTCCACAAAGTGAGTTTTTATTTTTATTTAGCATTAGTAGACATGTATTGAAGTCCCACTAAGGGTGTGGTCCCATGAGGGGGCTTCAGTATCTATTTTTATGGAGTGGGTGGTCCCATGAAGTCAAAAAAAAGTTTTCTACAAGATTAATTAGAATCTTCTCCTCAAAAGTAGAAGCCCCTACTTTTTAGGGTGCAGATTTAAGGGGTGGAAAAGGTGGAGGACTAGAAATTTCCCCACCAACTTAGGATTTTGTTTTTCCACTTGTCAATCATATAAAATTTTGAATTCTTATCAATAATTTTTTTAATATTTTTTATTTATTTAGTCAAGTTAATTGAATATGTTAAATTAAAAAAATCATGAGGCCACCCACTTCCATAAATCATGGAGCTTATAATTTTAATAATAAACTCCACTACAAAATTCATGGGACCTCCCACTTTAAAAGGATCCTAAAAAATATCAGCAAGCACTAGCTGAAAATTTTTAGCAAGCCCCCCTCCATGGGACTGCACCCTAATAACAATGGAAAAGTTGAGGAGCATAAGTTATAGGATCTAAGTGATATCAATTGTATAAGAAAATTAGAATTTTATACATACACCTCTATCACCCTCCACAAAGTAAGCATTTTTTTTCTTTAACATTAGAAGACATGTATTGAGGTCCCAGTATTAAAATAGAAAATTTGAGGAGCATAAGTTATAGGATCTAAGTGATATCAATCATAGAAGAGAATTAAAATTTTATACATACTCCTCTAGCACCTTCTACAAAGTGCTTTTTTTATTTGGCATTAGTAGATGTGTATTGAAGTACCAGTAATAACAATGGAAAAGTTTGGGAGCATAAGTTATAGGATCTAAGTAATATCAATCATAGAAGAGAATAAAAATTTATACATACTCCTATATCACCTTCCATAAAGTGGTGTATTTTTTCTTTAGCATTAGTAGACGTGTATTAAAGTCCTAACAATAACAATGGAAGATTTGAGGAGCATAATTTATAAGATCTAAGTGATACCAACCATAGAAGAGGATTAAAAATTTATACATACTCCTCTAGCACCTTCCACAAAGTGTGTTTTCTTTGCTTTAGCATTAGTAGATCTATATTGAATTCCTAGTAATAACAATGACAAAGTTGAGGAGCATAATCTATAGGATCTAAGTAATATCAATTGTGGAAAAGAATTAAAATATTATATATACTTCTCTATCACCTTTCACAAAGTGATATTTTTTTTCTTTAGCATTAGTAGATGTGTATTGAAGTCCCAGTAATAAAAATGTCAAAGTTGAGAAGCATACATTATAGGATCTAAGTGATATCAATCATAGAAGAGAATTAAAATTGTATACATACTCCTCTAGCACCTTTCGCAAAGTGAGTTTTTTTTTTGTTAGAATTAGTAGACGTGTATTGAAGTCACAATAATAACAATGGAAAAGTTGAGGAGCATAGGTTATAGAATCTAAGTGATATCAATCGTAGAAGATAATTAAAAGTTTATACATACTCCTCTAGCACCTTTCACAAAGTGAGTTTTTTTTTTCCTTTAGCATTAGTAGATGTGTATTGAAGTCCCAATAATATCAATGGAAAAGTTGAGGAGCACAAGTTATAGGATCTAAGTCATATCAATCCTGGAAGAGAATTAAAAGTCTATACATACTCCTAAATAACACCTTACACAAAATGAATTTTTTTTCTTTAGAAATAGTATACATGTATTGAAGTCTAAATAATAACAATAGAAAAGTAGAGGAGCATAAGTTATAGGATCTAATATGTTATTAAGATATTATCACTTTCCTATGTCACAAATATCAATTGTATAGTCAATCCATCGTTAGAATGTGTATGGCTAATTTTTATTGGTGTTCTCTAAAAAATTATATTGATATTTTACTAAATATCTTTCTTCAATTTTAATAAGCATGTGAAGTTTCCTAGATGTTCCTAATTTTAATTTCATCAAACTAATCTATAAGGAATCTAGATAGGATCTAGGTAAAATCTCATCTTAAGAGTTTGAGAAAGTTTTTTGAATATTATAGTATACACCCACTGTAAATGACTCGTTAAGCAATTAACAATATTACCAATGCCATTGTTCTGTCAACCTTTGATTCCAACCAACAAATTCATTTTTAAGGTGTATCAAGTTATTAATTGTTGGAAACTACAATTGAAGCAATTGTTATATTTTCATTGATGTCAAACCTTAACTGGTAAGACAATTTCTATCTTGTAAAGTGCCATATCAATTGATTGATGAAGAATATTTGAAAAGAAAAGAAATAATAAGAACACCTGGTGAAATAGTTGAGTTATGTGGGATTACAATGGGTACTTAATAATATTTCACCTTGACGAGGCAATATATTGTTTATCTTAAGTCTAAGTGAAGTTTGGATGACTATAAGATTATTCTTGACCGAGTGACAGAGCAAGCTATTAAGGAATTTGTGTTTGTGTCAAGTGATGCGAGTGTCGACTAAGCACCAGCACATGCTGAGAAAATTTAGTGTCAACTACACATCAGTATTTACCAAGCATCAGTAACTTACCGAGTTATCTTGTGATGACTAAGAAGAATAACATAGTGATGACTGAGTGTCAGTATTTTGACAGTTTGAAGAAGATTTGACATCCCAGTCGACATAGTTGATTTTCTTGGGATATGTGAAGCGTATATAAGATAATGATGATTGTTGTGGAGAATTAAATGAGAATTTAATATATGATTAACCTTTTGTATTTATGGATTCAAGAAGGAGTTTTGAGATGTATTCTACAATGTAGATGGAAATGAAATGTTGGAAGGATTCATTGGATCTGACCAAACCCTAAGATCTATGGTGATAATTAAGTGGAAAAAGATTGAGCTACCTGATCAGAGAGGTATAATATTAACCTAATTTTAGGTTATGTATGTGTATGAGGATGAATCGTTAATCCAGTTGATTGGAAAATATAAGAAGAAGGAAGAGAAGGTTGAAGAGAGCGGTATAGGACTACAAAGTGGTGACTGCTTGAAGGATTTCCAAGCAGATCTGAGTGATAGAGATGAAAATAGAGGCCAGTCAGTGAATTACAATTTGAGCTATAATTGGATCTATATTTGCAAAGTGAGTTGTATGTTTCAAATCACAATTTGTTGTTACTTTCTAACCATTTTATCAGTTGCACAATCCTTTTAAACAAGGTTGACCTAACAGTCATATTGTTAAATCCTTTAATCGAGGTGACATTCTAATGGAATGGTCTAAGCCCTCTAACAAGGCTCACTTTTAACTGGGTGATTAAATCCTTTAACTGGGTCACATTTAACAGTGTGTATTGTAACCTTTAAACGGGTTGGCTTTTCATAGAGCTCACTTAAGAAGAGTGAAAAATTGGTAGCTTATTACTGGTGGTTTTTCCCATATTGGGTTTCCACATTAAAGCCTGGTGGCATATTTGTGTGAATGTTATTTTATGTGTTGTATTGTTAAGAGTTTTATATTTTGCAAGTTGATTACTTTAGGAGAGTGAGCTGTAAGTTTATCTTATTCATTATATGCTATAGAGACTGAGTGGATCTGAGTTGGTTGAAGTGTTTTAAAGTTCAATTGGCACATCTGGACCTTGGATAAGTGATTTACCCCCCTCTCAAATATTTTAAATCATTCTAACAATTGGTATCGGAGCTATTATGGTGCTTGTAGAGAAAATTTTGAAGGTACTTTAAGCTAAAGATCAAGATGTATAAAAAGGAGGTACTGAGGCTGAACAAGGAGAACTTCCCTACATGGCAAATTTTTATGAAGTTAAGCCTAGATGGAATTGGAGATGCTCCAAAATACTACATGGAAAATTATTATATAATAGTGCCTATAGTTATGATATCTCATCAGATGAAAGAAAAACAAGAACACAACCAATCAATGTTGGAGATTGCATCAACCCTAAGCTATCTTGAATTTGAAAACATAAAAGACTATAAAACTGAAAAATAAATGTGGGAAATACTGGCAACTAGCTATGGAGGTGATACAAATGTACTGAGAGCCAAATCTAAAATCTTGAGAGGTAAGTTTGATGAAATGAGAATGCAATATGGTGAAACTTGTTAGCATTACTGGAGTTGTCATATGTTGCGTTAGCGACTATGTTTTTCATTGATGTCAACATACTATTTGGATATTAGCATAGTGTTCTAGTGAAGATTGATAGAGTAGCAGATAGAGATTGAGTTATCACAGATAGAGAATTGCAAATGAGGTTATGCGTAGTGGAGAACATATTTCAGATAGTATCTTGATGATGTGGTTAAGAGGGTGTACAAAGATTCATTTTTTGGTGACACTTATTCAAGATTTATTGAAGATCATATTTTGACAAAGTTTCTGAGAGATAATTTGCGATGTTTTGATTATATATTTTTATTGGTATGAAATTTGGTTTGCCAAAGTTATGCAGAGTTTGAAGATAGTATGAAGGTGATCTGATTAAGACCACTTAGTCTGGGATCACACATGTGAAGAATTATTAAGTTTGTGAGCCAACAGTGTTGTGTAATTATGTAATGTGTATTGTTTTATATTTCTTAATTGTTTAGGCTTAATTGGCCGACTCAATTATGAAGTATTGGGCTTGGTATAAAGGAAATATTGTTTATTTTATTTCATATGGAATGAAGGATGATGATATAGAGAGAGAGCATGTATGTATGATTTTGTAGCAGTATTAAAAGGATTGTATGTTAAGAGAAGTTAGCAGATGTGGTATTTGAGATATGGTAGTATTTGGTGCAGCAGGGGCATCGTCAGAGAAGAGAGGATATAGAGTTTTAGAATTAAGTTTACTTGGTATTATTTTGTTCTGAATAATATAGAGATTAGTTGGAAATTCAGTTCAGTGGTCTTGCCCTTGAAGCTATTTGGACACTAGGTCCTTCTTCCTTCCACAACTCCTAACTAGGTTAGAATATTTTAACAAGGATTCAAAGTCTCCTAACAAGGACTAATATGTACTGAATGTATTGCATAGAATCCTAACATAGTCCATCCTCTCACAAGGAATTTTTATATTAGTACATCTTTTTGTGGGCACCATTCCCACCAGGGTTTACTCTTTGATCAAGAGGTTCTCGAGTTAACAAATCTGGTGTTATTGTGTATGGTTATCATTTTGTGGTTGTTGTTATTGTTATTTACATGGTTTAGATTTAATAAGGTTGATAAAATTTATATTATTTAGATAACTGATTCACCCCCCCCCCCCTCTCAGTTATCTTGGTGGACTTTAGTATCTAACAATTGGTATTAGAGCATCAGGTCCTTGAAGGAAAAGTTTAATAGCTTAAGGAGATCAATGATGACCTATTTCAGAAAAGAAAGTCCTAAGTTTGATGGAGTTCATTATGACAAGTGGAAAGAGAAGATGAAGACACACTTGTTATTTTTAGGTCCATTATATTGGTTGATTAGCAAAAATATAAAAGAAATCATTGAAGAGGATAAGATAGAGGAATGTATTGGAACTGAGAGAGATCTATTCATGTGTAATATACTTGCCAAATAAGCACTTTTGTTAGCACTTCTTGAGAATGAGTATAGTCAAGTAAAAACATTGAGAACATCTTATGAAATTTGGTTACCTTTGGAATCTACTTTTGAAGGTGATAAGCATGCTAAGAGAATCAAATTACAAAATTGGATATGTTTATTTCAAGAAGCAAAAATGATGGAAGATGAATCAGTTAGAAGATATATTGGTAGAATATCAGAGATTGTTGTAGGTATTAAAGCTTGTGAAGGAAATAAAGATGAAGATGAGATTATATGGAATATTTTGAAAACCTTGACCCAAAAATTCAAGAAGACAATGCAAATGATAGAAAAAGTTATCCCTTGCACTAAGAAATTCACTAGAGAGACTCTTCTTGGAAGATTGGAATCAACAGACATAAGTTTGAAACAGTCTGGAGACTTGCCTTGAATTGAAATAGTTTTTAGTGCACTGAGTGTTCATCCTAATTCTACAAGGAATGGTAATGTTAATGGAGACTATGTGAGCAACAACAGATCTAAATTTTAAGAAGATAGAAAGATTGAAGAAGGAATTTCCCTACTTGTGAAGAGAGAACCTAAAGGTAAGAAAATTTATAAATGTTGGACTTGTCAAGAATATGGTCATTTTGCATCTAAGTGTCCTAAGAGAGTGAAGAAATACAAGAAATTTAAGCCTAGAAGACCTAAAGAATGTTATTATGCTAATGATGAAGAATTTGAAGCTAGTTTTGAGAAATTCTTGAGTAAAAGTGGTGAGATAGGATTTGTTGCAATTAAAGAAGAAAGTCCTGAAAAAGAAGTTAGAGAAGAGAAAGCCTTAGTGTCCCAAGTTGTAAAGAAAAATGATTGGATCATAGATAGTGGTTGTTCTCATCATATGATTGGTGATATGAATTTTTTTGTAAAGCTTAACAACTATGATGAAGGAATTGTTAGAGTTGCAAACAATGCACCTTGTTGTATAAAAGTAATTGGATCTATTATACTTGATGGAAAGACTAATATTGATGATGTTTATTTTGTGGATGGATTGAAACATAATATTTTGAGTGTTGGACAGTTACTTGCTAAAGGTTATCAGGTACAATTTGTAGAAAATACTTATAGTATCAAGGATAAGGATGGAAAGGTGGTTGGTACAAGTACAAGAACTAGAGGTAACATTTTTCAATTGAACCCTGTTGAGATGACATGTTTGATTGCTAAAATTGATGATAGTTGGTTATGCCATAAAAAAATTTCACATAAATTTTGATAACATTATGAAAGCAAGTACTTCATTTTCAGTGAGAGATTTGCCTAAAATTGTGAAACCTACTAACATGGTATGGAAAGAATGTGTTATGGAGAAACAGAGCAAAAGTTCTTTTACTAGCAATAAGTTCACTACAGCAGCAAAGTTGGAGATTGTTCATACAAATTTGAGTGGTCCTACCAGAAAAAGAAGATTTTATGGTGAAATATATTTTATGACTCTTTTTGATGATTTCACTATAATGATGTGGGTATCTTTTCTTAAAGAAAAATCAAAAGCATTTGAGAAGTTTAGATTGCTTAAGAATAGAGTTAAGAATGAATCAGGAATGAAGATTAAATGTTTAAGTTTAGATAGAGGAGGAGAATTTACTTCAAGTGAGTTTAACACCCTTTGTGAAGTGAATGGAATTAAGAGACAACTTTCAACCCCTAGAACACCTTAGAAGAATGGTATTGCAGAAAGAAGGAATAGGTCTGTAGCTGAAGCAACAAGAGCTATGTTGTTTGAGAATGATGTGGTGGAGACATTTTGGAGAGAAGAAGTGAATACAATAGTATATACAATGAACATAGTACAAATCGGAGTAGATACAAACAAGACTCCTTATGAATTATGTTTTGGACATGCATCATCAGTAAAACAATTCAGAAATTTTGGAAGTAAGTGTTATATTAAAAGAGATGATGACATTGGTAAGTTTGACCCTAGAAGTGATGAAGATATATTTCTTGGATATTCATTGAAGAGAAAAGCCTTTAGATGTTTTAATCAGAGAACTAAAACTATTGTTGAGAGCTCAAATGTTAAAGTGGATGAAAATTTTATAATTCAGGAAAGAATACTTGATTATGACCTAGAAGAAGAAGCTCGTCCTAGAACTAATCAAGAGAATGTTGAATTATTTTTTGAGACTAACAATGATTTGTAGATTGAGACTCATGATGAGGAAGAAAGGGAAGAACAAAGATAAGAACCAAGATTTGAACCAAGATCTAAACCTAGATCTAAACCTATAATTGAAGCAAGAGTTGAAGTAGCAACACCAAACAAGAATTTGACAAAGAATCTCCCTACAGAGCAGATTATTGGAAGCAGAGACATAGGAGTTATGAAAAGAAATAAGGTACATGAATAATTATGTTTGATTTCTCAGATGGAACCTAAAATTACTAATCAATCTTGTAAGGATGATCATTGGATTCATGCAATGAAGGAAGAATTAGATCAGATTGAGAAGAATAACACATGGAAATTAGTCCCTGGACCTAAAGACAAAAATGTTATTGGAAGAAACAAGATGAATGAACAAGGTGAAGTTAGAAGAAACAAAGAAAGACTAGTATGTAAAGGATATCCATAGAAAGAAGGTATTGACTATGAAGAAACATTTTCACCTATTGCAAGACTTGAAGCAGTAAGAATGTTTTTGGCTTATGCAGCTTATAAGAAATTAAAAGTATATCAGATGGATGTGAAGTCAACATTTCTAAATGATTAATTGGAAGAAGAAGTTTACATAGAGAAGCCTGATAGATTTCCCTTGACACATGAAGGTGATATGGTATTGTAGACACCCTAAAATGGACAGGCTTGCGACTTTACATTAAAAACACTAATTTTCATCTATTAATTAATGGTTTTTTAATCATTAATTAATCATCTATTTTCTTCTAAATTCATTCCCCAAATCATCTAATCAAATTTCCAAAATTAATTAAATAATTAATTTTATTTAATTAATTAACTTTAATTGATTAATTACCATTAATTAATTAATTAACTTTAATTGATTAATTACCATTAATTAATTAATTAAACTCAATTTCCTATAGTTTAAATTTAAATATTTAAACTTACTAATTAAATTCTTCCAATTAAATTAATTTAATTTCATCAAATAAAGTAAT